>CM050516.1:5845000-5945000 GCA_027563665.1 Antrozous pallidus | reverse complement strand
TCTGCCGCTGAGGCAGCTCTGGTGAGGGGATCTGGCGGAGAATTCAGAGGTGCGGGCCGGGGCCGCGGAGCGGGCGCTCCGCTCGCTGCCTCTCGAAGGCCCTGCCCACGGCACCCACACGCCCACGTGAGAGATCCGACGGGCTTTCCCGGTCTTGCGTGGCAATTTTCGGAGCTTTCACTTGGCTTAACCGAAGCGTTCCCCATGGTGTTCTGGACTGTTCCTTCTTGGCGGGTTCAGGGAGGGCAGAGGTCAGCGGAGGCCCTGCTTTTGGCTCACCCTCAGGGCGGTGGATTCCCAGCCAGCCCGAGGGATCCTGAAATGGCCTCTCACTCAGGCGGGCGGCCGGGACGTGGCGGCCTCCCGGGCCCAGCGCCGGGCCCTCCCGTGCTCCCCGGCAGCTCCGAGGAGACCAGCTCGGCACGGACACCCAGCCCCATGAGGTGCGAGAGAGAAAGAGAGCGAGCGAGAGAGAGAGAAAAACTGGCCAGCCCGGGGGCCTGCTCCGTTGAGTCAAACTTTCTGCCCCGTTCGTCCTGCTCATGGCTGCGGCGGGGCCATCGGGGGCCGTTCCCGCAAATGTCCCGAGCGGACGGATCACGGCCTCTGCAGCTGCAGGCTCCCCTGTCCAAGGCCCCCACTCAACAGGTCTGATGGAAGGTCTTGGATGCCGATACCAAACCGAGTCACCCTGGCGGGGCGGGCCTTTCTGGACCCCGGGGAGCGATTTGGATGGTGGGGACCGAGGATCCTGCAGCTGACGCTGCTGCCCTCCCAAGCAGGCGGGGCGGGGCGGCCCTGGCTGGTCTGGGGCCTCACCGAGAGCATCGCCCAGCTCCCCCAGGACCGTCCCTGGAAGTGACCCGAATCCTGGGGACTCGGCCTCCACCTCGATGTCTGCACACGCCCCTGGCCCTCCGTCGAGGTGTGGGGGTGGGTGGGGAAAGGCTTGCTCATCCAGGCCTTCGGAAACATCCCGACACACTTCCTCCAGGCCGGCTGGAGTGACTTTCCAAGTATTTCACTTTCCATTTCTCTCCAGATCTGGTAACAGGGTGTTCCTGCCCTCTCTCTCCCACCCCCACCCCGCTGACCTTTCCGCCCGGGCCCGGCCCCTGCTGGGTTTCATCAACTCCACACGCACCCGGGACCCAGGCCAGCGCTGCCTCAGCCCCTCGCAGGCGCAGATGTGGGCGCCGGGCCCCGTGTGGCCTGGGCAGCCTCCCGCCAAGCCCCAGGGCCGGCCGGCCAGAGGGAAACAGGCGCCAGGGGCCCGGGGGGCTTCGCAGTCTGGCATCCTGTGTGCCAGGGCCAGCCCCGACCTTCTCTGGCCAGCTGTGCCACCCTGGGAACGTGTCCGGAGCTCTCTGAGCCGCAGTGTGCTTGTCTGTGGAGCGGGGGTTCGCCCTCTTTGGTGGGGTGTCAGGAATTTGAAACAAGACAACGGGCCCGGTCGGAGCGCACATACCTTAAGTGCATGACGCACTTGACCTTTCTCAGGCAAAGGACGCTGCGACGACGTCCTTCCTCGGGGCACGGCCTCTTGGGGGGGGGGGGGGGCTTCCCAGCCACTCAGGGAGAGGCCGACGCAACAGAGTCAGCAAAACTGGGTTTCAGTTCTGATTCAGCTCACTTCACCTCTCCAACCCCTGGTTATAAATAAAAAATAATACAACATCTGGGTAAAAGTGCCCCCTTCCCGAGGGGTGGGGAGCAGGGTTCATGGCACAGTGATAACCTTTGGGGCAGTAGCAGCTTGAGGGACAGTGGCCATCCTGGCGAGCCCGCCGGGATCAGGGGTGACGGGGTCCCAGCCCCTCGCCCTGGGCTGGCTGGGAGGCTGTCGGCTGGACAGCCCCCCCCCCCCCCCCGCCCATGTTCCTGAGAAGAAGGCACTGTATCTCGGGCTGGCTCACCTCCCTTTTCTCCCACTCACCACCACTTTTTTTCCCCTCTTTGCGGCCACACAAATTTTGCAGAGCAGACACAGAAAGCAGGGGGTGAAGGGAAAAAAAGAACGAGGAGCGATCTGCAGCCAGGAGTGGGCGTCGCGAGAGGCCTCGGAGCTGCAGACAGTTGCAGCCCAGCCCCGACGTGCGAGGCGAAGCGGCCCAGGTCTCCCAGGCAGGGCTCCGGCCCACTTTGAAGTGTTGACAACACATAAAATTAAAAGCATCGCCATGCGAATTAGCACATTGTTTTGTCCCTCTCCGATAGCCGCTACAAAGCATTGCATCCCGATGAATCAATGTGAGTCTCTTTACAAGGACGGCAGGAACACACAGAGAAGTTCTGTTTTCCCCGAAGGGGAGTGAGCAAAGCCAGCGGGAGGACGGGAGCGCTGGCTCCGAGCAGCTCCAGGTTGCAGGAACTTGGGTCTCGCGTTTGAACTGTGGCCTCGGAGGTCAACGATGTCCACTTGCGTGGATCCCAGATCACTGCTGGGCCCACTGAGCAATTAGCACCACGCGATGGGATGTCAAAGTCACAACTGCACTGCCATTGTCTCATGACTGCACGTGTGTGCACGTGTGCACATACATGTGTATAAGCACACTTATGGTGTACATATCTGTGTGTGTGTGTGTGTGTGTGTGTGTGTGTGTGCATGCATTCTGTGGTTTGGTAAAATAAAGGCTGCAAATTAGGAATAATTTATAACTCGTTATAACTCGATAATTGGCTGGGACTCCCTTTATGTTACAACAGATGGACTTTTGCATGAAATATTTTCCCCGAGTTGCTATAGAGACATGCCAACATCTTTCTGCCGGAGCGATTCCCCGCAGGCCTGTCTGTTGTTGCGCCCGGAGCCGGAGCGCTTGCAGGCTGAATCGCTGGCAGCCCTCGCGGAGGCTGATTAAAGAGCCGGGGCCCTGGAGCCCGGCCTCCCTCCTGCCACCCGGGATGGGCTGCGAAGGTCAAGGTCATTAGAGCTGGATTGTGGGTGGGGGATGGGCTGCCGGTGGAAGCCCGTGCCCACGTGAGCCAGGCAGCTGCAGTGGCGAGGGCTACTGTGGGGGAGCGTCGTCACGTGGGCTCATGGAGGACCTACTGTGTGCTACCTGTGGTTGGAGGACCATGTCCATCTCCTACTTGGTCTTGTCCTCATGGCAGCCTTGTGAGGCGGGTCCTGTTATTCCCAGTTTCCAGGTGGGGAAAACGAGGCGCAGAGGCGCTGAGCGATATGGTGGCTGCAGGAAACATTCAAACCCGGTCTCTCTGGCGATCAGCTCGCAGCCCGCGTCTTCCCAAACGGCGGTGGGCGCTGGAACTCGGGATCTTGGGTGAACTGCGAAGCCACAGGCCAGGCAGGGCGGCTGGATGCAGGCCTCTGCCAGCTCCCCTGGCTGCCGGAGGCTCCTCAGACAAAACCTCCCGCCTCCGTCACACAGCTCACAGCCCATTTGGGAAGGCACACTCAGGCCTGTCTGGCCAGCAACGTAAACATGGCCAAGCAGAAGACGCTGTGGGTCCCAGCTCTTGAGCCAGAGGCTGTGCACGCCTCCCCCTCCCCTGCTCAGACAGAGACAGGGACCGAGCGATGTTTCCGGGAGCCCTTTACGAGGAGGGTGGCCTGGAGTGATGACAAGGGCACGGGTTTTCAAGTCAGACACACCCAGGTTAGAATCCCGAGTCCACTCGCGTTCAGAGCTGTTTCTCCGGCAGCTCACCCCTGTCTCGGAGCCCTGACTTTCCTCATCTGTAAGATGGGACTCGGGCTGCCTACCTGGCTGGCAGGTTAGAGACAGCCTTTCCCCTAGCACAGAGCACCGTAGAACAGTGCCTGGCACACAGTAGGACTTGCTAACCATGATGAATAGGTGAATGCATTTTTAATATATCTGGCATATATTAGGTACTCATGAACTATACAAATTACTTTAATCTGGCATTTCTTAGGCTTTGGGGACCGTTTTCTTCCTTCATATTCTTAACCTTTCTCTTTGGGCAGGATTTTAAGAAGGATCCTGAGTCCCCAAGTCTTCTTTCAAACCATCGTAGCCAGGATTCTCAGAGAAACAACCCAACGCGTTAGCACACATTTCGGCCCATGGAGCTGTCTTCCTACGGGAGGACATTTGTCAGGACTTATTAGACCAGTGGTCGGCAAACTGCGGCTCTCGAGCCACATGCGGCTCTTTGGCCCCTTGAGTGTGGCTCTTCCACAAAATACCACGGCCTGGGCGAGTCTATGTTGAAGAAGTGGTGTTAGAAGAAGTTTAAGTTTAAAAATTTTTGCTCTCCAAAGAGATTTCAATCGTTGTCCTGTTGATATTTGGCTCTGTTGACTCATGAGTTTGCCGACCCCTGTATTAGGCTGAAGCACAGAAGCCTGACTCAGACTGTCTTAAGCTACTAAAGGAGCTTATTTGAAAGCATCCTGCAGCCTCAGGTATGGTTGGACCCAGATGCCCAGCGACCTTCATCCATTGCTTGAACTTTCTCTCTGTCGTCTGGCTCCCCCTTCAGGCACGCCCTGCCCTTGTGATGGCAGGAAGGCTGCCTAGCTGCAGGACTACTTCGCACCAGTTTAGCACCTGAGCAAAAAGAGGATTCCTCCTCCCCAAGGTGCATATACAAGTCCCAGGACAGAATTTCATTGGCTGCACTGGAGTCACATGCCCAGTTTGATCATGCATTCTTTCTGTTAGCCCGGAGGTGGGCTTGGCCCTCCTCCGTCAGCATGGCCTGAGGGTGGACAATGAGCAGTTCTCAAGGGTAAATGGAAGGAGAGGAGAGGGATGCTGAGCAGCCAAACGCAACCAGCATCTGCCACAGGGAGGGGAACAGCCTGAACTTTACCCTCATGACAATCTTGAAAGGCAGTTATGATTTTCCTCGTTTTACAGAAAACCAAAGCCCAGAGAGTCTGGAGACCTAGTCCAAGGCCATATCCTATGTCCGTGATAGCGTCAGGGTGGGGTCCTCAAGTCCATGTTCTTGCTGGGACTTTCTAGGAAGAAATGAGCTGTGCAGTGGGTCTGCAGCCAGCATTGGGAGGATGGTGAGAGGCGCAGATGGCCCCCGAATCCAGCCTCAACTGGGAGAAGCGTCCATGCAGGGCTGTTTGCAGGCCTTGCTCTCACTTGGGCCCAGTAGCACACTTTAAGCCAAGCAGGTACTTGCCTTCCTTCATCTGCCCCAGAGCCCAAACCATACTCTGTTTAACGCTGGAGAGTCTCGTAAGCAAGTTATCATTTCATTTTGGTTATCTTGGGGCAAAAAGAATTTGACCTTGGCATTAGTAAGTTTTATTTTTAAACATAATTTTTTCATAGATTTTTTGGTGCTTCTCTGAACTTGGAGAAGGTCCCTACATCTCAGGCCATCACAGACCCACAGAGCTGGGGTCTTCCAAGAATTTTTCAGGTGGGCACACCTCCAGCCAGTCTGGAAGATCTATGCTGATGCCCTTGCTTTCTCCCCTCCCCACCCACCCCCAGCTCTCGTTCAATCTGAAGGCTCCTCACCCCTTTGAAGGTTACCTTGATAGCTTCACCCTGTGCTTTCTCCTCGTACTACACAGAGAAACGCTTCGCCTCTCTGGACCTGGGCCACGTCATCTGTACTCATAATTCCACCTGCCCTTGAATTCATCTGCAGAATCTTGCCCTTCAAGAATTGGCTCCAAATAAAACCCGTGAAGGGATTTGTCAGCTGTAAAGCAAAATATGCGATAGATGTTAGAAAACTGAAGGTAGTTTTCCCAAGTTATTCTCTACATCATCCTCACTAGTCTCTTGGGTCTTTCCACATTGAAAATTCTCACACACACACACACACACACACACACACACACACACACACATACATGTATACCAGTTATATATAAACTAGAGGCCCAGCGTGCATGGGGGTGGGTAAGGGGTGTGGAGGGGGGGGGGGTGTCCCTCAGCCTGGCCTGCAAAGATGCCAGCATCCTTCACCCCGGCCTCTAGCCAGAGGTTCCTATCCTCCTTCCGCACAGCCTCTGGGGAGATGCTTGTCCTGGGGCCTCCTCAAGACCTGGCACACGACGCCCTGTCTAGTACTCAGGGGCTTGGGCTTTCAGGTCTGGCTTCCCCGCCTGGCATGGTGTGCATTTGCTGCCATGGGAGCGGCGCCTCAGGAGGTGGGGGATGTCCCTTAGTCCAGCCTGCACCCTCTCCAATCTGGGACCCCTCCAGGGATGGCCGACTGCCCGTTTAGGCAGCAGATGCCCTTGTCTTTTGTACACTCTCCTGTCAGTATTTGGGCAGCCTGGTTCATCAGCCTGTTGGTCATTAGGTCAACTGGTTAACCAGACTTTTGGAGAGACAGGCAGGTTAACCCTACAATCCAGGCGCTCGCGGACAAAAGGATCCCTCAGTCGGTTGGTCTGTTGACCAGCAATGAGCTCATCGGTCTATCGATTGGGCAGCCAGTCCATTCACTGATGTATCCACCGCTCCACTGGCTGAACCACCACTTGGTTATTTTACCAGTCTGTCCGTCAGTCTCTCCATCTGCTTGTTGGCGGCTTAGCTCTTCAGTCATTCGCCAAGTCAGTAAGTCTGTCCGTTGCTAGTGAGCCGGTGGGGCCACACCCCTGATGAGCCCCTCCAGCTGGTGGTCTCAGTCTTCACCTGAGCAGGCAGGGCATGGCGGGAGGAGCTCATTTTCTCCCTGCGGAGGTCCTTTGAAGTGCCCACTCAATCCTTGGAAACTTTAAATCAGAAGTTATTTATGAGGCACCAGAGTGAAAACAGCCCCGTTATTCTAAATTACTAGCCGCTAACTTGAGTTCACTCATTTTGTTTTTTTAAAAAAAATTTGTTAAAATTCAGAACCATGGTTCCCCTTCTGGCCCCCACTCCCACGCCCTGGGCCAGCCTCCTCCTCCTCCTTCCAGCTGGGAGATTGGTTTTCAGGAGCCTGTGACTTCATCAGCTGCTCCTGATGCCAACCAGCGTTGTCCAGGTCCATGAAGAGATGAGTCACCTCCTGGAGACGAGGCTCATGGGGAGTCATGCAGGTTCCCAGACCCTGGGCCCTGGGCCTTGGGGTCCTGCTCAGGGGCTTGTGACCCCAAGAGGAAGGCAATAGTCCAGCCTGGGGGGCAGTTTTACACTTGGAGGCCCTGTGGACCCGATGGGTTTGCAAAAATGACCCCCTCAGTTGAGCTTCAGGGGAGGGGATTAGAGAGCTGTTTTCTTCTCTCTTTCTGGGAGGGGAGGGGACATCGGTGTTTAATATTCAGAGCAGGTTTCCGAATGCCTCCAGGACAGGCAGCACACGGGGTGCCAGGACACATGGGTTCTGGGCCGGCCCTCGGCCAAGAGGAGAGGAAGGCCTTGGCTCTTAGCCACCTCCTGCCTCCCCACTGAGCCACTCTCTTTCCAGGTTTCTTACAACCGCTTCCCTCCCTCACCTCCACCTCCGGCTCCCACTCTCCCCTCAGCTGATGTCCAAGAACTGACCCTGTGCATGAGATTGAGCTGTCAAGTTCAGGTTCAACAACAGGCACCTTCTGAGTGCTTCTTGAGGTCAGGATCTCCTGTCTCCTTCTGAGGAGCATGCATTTTATTTATTTATTTATTTATTTATTTATTTATTTATTTATTTATTGAGGCAATAGATATAATTATAGGCATTTGAATACTTGCTGCCTTTGAAGCACTGGGCTGGGCGCGGAGAGACAGCGCTAAGGAAAACGGACGTTGTCCCTGCCTTCGTGGTGAGGAGCGTCTACACAGACTCAGATACTAATCAGATGATGACAAGGGAGTGTTCACTCCACTGTGATGGGCGCTTTATGAAAACATCATGGTCTGTGAGAGAGACGATGTGGACGCCTAGCTGGTAGCGGCTTGGGAAGCCAGGGAACTTCCCCACGTAAACGACCGTCCAGGTTAAGAGCTACGAATGCGAAGAGAGGAACAGTCCTCTAAGTAGAGGAAAGAGCACGTGACAAGGCCCGGTGGGGAGAGGGGACCTGGAACATCGAGGCGCTGACATGACAGGGAGCAGCTGGGGCCCTGCGGGGATATGTGCTCCCCAGCCCACAGGGGTGGGCAGTGCTGTGATAAACAAAACCGTAGTGAACATCCTTGTACCTGACTTAGGAAATATTCACGGAGCACCTGCTTTCTACCAGATTTACCTACCTTTCTCTGTCATATTAGCGAACCCTTTAAGGGGTGTGTCTGGCGCTCCCAACCTCGGGGAAGGATTTCAGTGTTTGGATTTGCCGTTGGGCTCTCCCTAATTCACTGCACCTGGTAGGTGCTTAAGACACACTGAATGGCGAGTGGGTGGACAGATGCAAATAAGGAGCCGCCTGTGGGGGATGCTACAGTTTGACTCCTGCAAACCAGCTGATTCCATTTCTTCATCCGGCGCCAGCCTCGGGAGCCTGCTCTCAAGGTGGGAGCTTGCTGGGTTTTCAAAGCTTCGGGAATCGCTCTCTGCACTTTCAGCCACGTCCCTAGCTTCCTCGGAAGCCTGGATGGGTTTTGGGAAGGGGGTGTTCATGAAGGGGTGGCCAGGGTCATGGGCCAGCTCTGGGCTCTTCCTTTTTGCCCCTGGAAACGAGGGACAGAACTCAGGCGCCTTCAGACAACGCACCCACTGCGCGCCAAGCTGTGGCTACACCTACCTGCCCCATTTGGCCACCTGCTCGCCACTCACACCTCCGAGCCTTCCAGATGCTGTTTGCTGGGCCTGGAATGCCTTCCTCCTGCTCTGGTATCCCCTCAAAACCATCTCCTAACAGCTTGCCCCACCCCCCAAACTTCCTGACGGGCGGACCAATCAATCCAGCATTCTGCGGCCGTGCCTGGTGCGCATGCCTGTGGCAGCTCTTCCCAGGGTGCGGGTACAGCCGCAGGCCCTCCCACGGCCCAGGGCCACCAGGTAGGGCTCTCTCATATCTCGACGTGGCCAGTAGATTCCACCTCCACGGCCCAGCTCTGGTCAGTTAGTGTGGCTGCTGGAGGGCTCTGCTTGAGGCCGGGTGCCTAATGAACTGTGATGGGAGGCCCATGGTTAAAATTGCTCCAGTAGCCACGTCCAGAGAATAAACAGACAGGGGAAGTTAATTTTCACCAACTATTTTACGTGATCCAGTCTATCCAAGCATGACCACTTTAACATACAATCAACACAAAAACCACGGAGATGTTTTACATTGTGTTTTGCACGCGTGTCGGTTTTCCCCATCCCAGGCTCTGTCGCCTCTCCGTCCAGTTGCTGTGTCTTCATCAGAAATGCTTGATGTTTGCTTCGATGTCCTAACACTCGTAGCTGGAGAAGTAGATCTGCACCCCCAAGTCCCAAAGACACTGAAAAGCTTTCCATCAAGAGTGACATTAGTTGTTCAATTTTTTTTCTTTATTGTTCAGTTTATTAATTACATTGTTTCCCCTTTTTTATGCCCCTATATCTCCCCTCCACCCTGTACCTATCCCACCCTCCACCCTCCCCTCCTCTCCCCAATGTCTTCTCCCATTGTTGCAAGATTTTTGTCCAATCTCTTGCTGTACTTCCCACAACCCTTTTCTCCCCAAGAATTGTCAGTCCATTCCCTCTCTATGTGCATGTTTCTGTTATAGTCACCAGTTTATCTTGTTCATCAGCCTATCAGTTCACTTGATTTTTATGTTCATTTGTTGATAGATGTGTATTTGTTGTTCATAATTTATATTTTTACCTTTTTCTTCTTCCTCTTCTTAAAGAATATCTTTCAGCATTTCATATAATACTGGTTTGGTGGTGATAAACTCCTTTAGCTTTTTCTTATCTGTGAAGCACTTTATCTGATCCTCAATTCTGAATGATAGCTTTTCTGGATAGAGTAATCTTGGTTGTAGATTCTTGCTCTTCATTATTTTGAATATTTCTTGCCACTCACGTCTGGCCTGCATCGTTTCTGTTGAGAAATCCGCTGACAATTGTATGGGTGCTCCCCTGTAGGTAACCAACTGTTTTTCTCTTGCTGCTTTTAATATTCTCTCTTTATCTTTTGCTCTTGGCATTTTAATTATGATATGTCTTGGTGTGGTCCTCTTTAGATTCCTATATTTTGGGGTTCTGTGTACTTCTTGGGCTTTTAATTCAGTTTCTTTCACCAGGTGGGGGAAGTTTTCAGTTACTATTTCTTCAAGTAGGTTTTCATTAACTTGCTCTCTCTCTTTTTCTGGGACCCCAATAATTCGGATGTTGGCATGCTTGAGGTTGTCCCAGAGGCCCCTTACGCTATCTTCAATTATCTGAATTCTTTTTGTTTCTTGCTTTTCCAGCTGAGTGGATTTTGCTTCTTTGTATTTCAAATCTTTGACTTGGTTCTTGTGGCCCTCTGGACTGCTTTTAGGACTTTGTGTAATATTTTTTATTTCAGTCTGTGTAAGCTTGATTTCTAGTTGGTCCTTTTTTTTTTTATCCGTGAAGGTCTGCTGCCTCCTGCACATCCTCAGAGGCCTTGTTCATTTCCTTGAGGGTCTCATTCATTTCCTTGTAATTCTCATTCATTTCCTTGTAATTCTCATTCATTTGCTGGTTGGTCTTGTTTATTTCCTGGTAATTCTCATTAAGTTGATCGGCCTTTTGTAGGAGCCTCTTGAAAAGCCTTATAACCGTGGTTTTGAACTCTATGTCTTGTCGTCTTTTCTCCTCCATTTCTTTCACACCTGCTTTCTTTCCATGTCTCTGCATGGTGGCTGCTTTATGTGGTGGATATCCTCAAAGGGACAGTGGCTCAGCCTCCCAGTTACCTGAGGTGGGTACTCTTACTGCAATCCTTTATTTTTGAATTTAAACCCAGCTTGTTGTTGTTAGCCCTAGGAGGGTTTGACCTCCAGGCCAATTGGCTGTGAAGGGAGACTGTGTTCAGGTTGGATGGGCGGAGTCTCTGAGCTGCGCAGGCAGCGTCAGCTGCATCCTACGCGGTGCTCGTGCGCGCACGCGTGCGGGTCTCTGTTGGATGGGGATGGCTGCAGACACCTCGAAGAGAAAGCCGCTAGTCTCTTCCCCTTGCCAGACCACTCTGCCTTTCCCCAAATGTGCCTGCACACCAAAAGTCTAGCCCAGGATTGTAAAATAAATGGTTTCCGGAACCAGGAGACAAGTTTCCAGGGGGCAAGTCGCGGGTTTGCGCGACCCTTTCGCGGAAACTCGCAGTTCAGGAGCCTCTGCCGCGCCCCGCTTCCAGGGTGCGTCCCCCGGACCTCAGCGGACCTCGCCTGGCGCTGGGGGATCCGGGCAGTGGGACGGACCTTGCCTGGCGCTGGGGAATCCGGGCAGTGGGACCGGGGGTGTTGCTCCAGCCCCAGCCCGCGCGCGCGACCAGGACGGCTCCTAACCTGTTTCCGTCTGAAAGGCTGTACTCCCGCCGCTCCTGAGTCTCAGTGTCCCACTTCCACTCCAGTTAGTGGAGTTTTCATTCAGCCAGCTTTCTGTCGATTCTGGGTGCTGTCTGTTCTGCTGTTATGTTGTAGTTCCTAAATCGTTGCGTGGGGCAGAACAATAGGTGTTCACCTATGCCGCCATTTTGGTGTTTTCTAGTTGTTCAATTTTTTAAAAAATATATATTTTATTGATTTTTTCACAGAGAGGAAGGGAGAGGAATAGAGAGTCAGAAACATCCATGAGAGAGAAACATCGATCAGCTGCCTCCTGCACACCCACTACCGGGGATGTGCCCATAACCAAGGTACATGCCCTTGACCGGAATCGAACCCAGGACCCTTCAGTTCGTAGGCCGACGCTCTAGCCACTGAGCCAATCTGGTTTCGGCTTAGTTGTTCAATTTAAATTAATTAAAACATTCCGATTCTTAGTGGCACTAGCTACACCTGAGCTACTCCATGGCCAGGTGCGGCCGGTGGTGACAGTCCTGGGGGGACTCGGGGGCAGCAGAGGTCTTCCGAGCAGGGGACGCGGCAGACTGGCATGAGGACGTGGGCTCCGGTTTTGGACAGACCGGAGGGCACCGCCCCAGGTGGGCAGGGGGCAGGCAGGGGACGGTACAGTGGCCAGCTCAGAGGGAGATGGGGATGTCATGGGTTCAGCCATCCACGCTGGCTCCTGCTCCTGGGAGGGGAGTCTCAGGAAGCTGGAAATGGCTCCGTCCCGGGGAAGGCCCCCCTCCAGGGAGGGGCTGTATTGTTGCTGACTTTTTATTGCAATTATCTGGGTTGACCTCACTCGGAAAGGGGAGCTAGAACGCACATGAAGTGGTGGAAAGAACAGGGCCCTGGGGTGAGACGCTCTCCAAGTTCAGCCGAGAGGCCCTGGGACCCTGAGCCAAGCGACCCCGCCTCTCCGGGGCTCGGCTTTCTCGCGGGCCGCTCGCCGCCCCGTGCAGAGCTGCGTGCGTGCGTGCGTCCGGCGGGCGGTGTGGGTTGCAGGCGCTGACCCGTGTCAGCTGTCCGGTCACGGTCAGGGGCCCGGCACGCAGGCGTAGGAGGGGCCCGGGCCACGGCAGTTGACGCTGTGTTCTCATTCACGCAGAAACAGCTACGTAAATGCCAGGGCTGAGGTAAGAAAAGGTGCAGCACAGACTGGAGCCTCCCCACATGACCCCGGAGCGGGGGTGGGAAGGGCTGGGGTGGAGTGGGGGGGCCAGACCCGGGGCCTTTTGAGATGGTGACCCTGGGACACCTCTCCCACCGGATAGGGAACAGCAGGGGCTGCAGAATCACTCTGACCGCCCTCACTCGGGCCAGCTCGCCGGGTGGGTGACCCAACCCCTGCTGGTGACCCTCACCCCTGCTGGTGGCCCTCAGCCCTGCTGGTGACCCTCACCCCTGCTGGTGGCCCTCACCCCGGCTGGTGGCCCTCACCCGGGCTGGTGACCCTCACCCCTGCTGGTGGCCCTCACCCCTGCTGGTGGCCCTCACCCCGGCTGGTGACCCTCACCCCTGCTGGTGGCCCTCACCCCGGCTGGTGGCCCTCACCCGGGCTGGTGACCCTCACCCGGGCTGGTGACCCTCACCCCTGCTGGTGGCCCTCACCCGGGCTGGTGACCCTCACCCGGGCTGGTGACCCTCACCCCTGCTGGTGGCCCTCACCCCGGCTGGTGACCCTCACCCCTGCTGGTGGCCCTCACCCCGGCTGGTGGCCCTCACCCGGGCTGGTGACCCTCACCCGGGCTGGTGACCCTCACCCCTGCTGGTGGCCCTCACCCGGGCTGGTGACCCTCACCCCTGGTGGTGACCCTCACCCCTGCTGGTGACCCTCACCCGGGCTGGTGACCCTCACCCCTGCTGGTGGCCCTCACCCCGGCTGGTGACCCTCACCCCTGCTGGTGGCCCTCACCCCTGCTGGTGACCCTCACCCCTGCTGGTGACCCTCACCCCTGCTGGTGGCCCTCACCCCTGCTGGTGACCCTCACCCCGGCTGGTGACCCTCACCCCTGCTGGTGACCCTCACCCCGGCTGGTGACCCTCACCCCTGCTGGTGGCCCTCACCCCGGCTGGTGGCCCTCACCCGGGCTGGTGACCCTCACCCCGGCTGGTGACCCTCACCCCGGCTGGTGGCCCTCACCCCTGCTGGTGGCCCTCACCCCTGCTGGTGACCCTCACCCCTGGTGGTGACCCTCACCCCGGCTGGTGACCCTCACCCGGGCTGGTGACCCTCACCCCTGCTGGTGGCCCTCACCCGGGCTGGTGGCCCTCACCCCGGCTGGTGACCCTCACCCCTGCTGGGGGCCCTTTTCTAGGATTCGATCATCTTTCCTTCCTCTTCAGGCCCCAATTCCAATCCCGTTCACGCACCCTCTTTTCACCGCATCCCTGGAGGGGAACGCAGAGAGCAGATAACATAGCAGACGGGTGTTGGAAGCAGACCGCCGGAGAAAATTCCCGTTCAGAGAGGTGCCGGCTGCAGCGTGCCCGAGACCCGGCAGCGGCGTTCCCGGGAGCACTGTGCGTGCTGGCGACAAGGAAACGGGGGAGCGGTTGTTCACCGATGGACACCCTGTTACTTATCTGAGCAGCGAGCCCTGCTCGGCCGTTACACTTAATGCAAGACACCCATGTGCCTCCATATGTGCAATTCTCAAAAAAAAAAGCAAAAAAAAAAAAAAAAAAAAAAGCAAAGCAAGGCCAAAACCAGTTTGGCTCAGTGGATAGAGCATCGGCCTGAGGCCCGAAGGGTCCCAGGTTTGATTCCGGTCAAGGGCATGTATCTTGGGTGTGGGCACATCCCCGGTAGGGGGGTGTGCAGGAGGCGGCTGATCGATGTTTCTAACTATCTCTCTCCTTTCCTCTTTGTAAAAAATATCAGTAAAATATATATATATATTTTTTAAAAGCAAGTTGCAAAAGGATCTGTATCACACGAGATTATTTGGATAAACCCTGAAAGCACCGAACCGCGCCATGCACAGTGCGTGGACACCCTCCGATGCCGGAAACGCCTAGAACCTGCGTGGAAACCGTCGTCCGCGTCATGTTCAAGTTTGTGATTAAGCCTGGGAGGGCCGGGGCGCGCCCTCGTAAAAAGATCTGAGGCAAGCCCGGCAAATGTCAGCGCTTATTAAATCGCAGTGGTGGATCAATGGTGTCTCATTATTTCCGATCCTTTTAAGTGTGTCTGAATCTCTTACAATATCACAGCCGCGCTGGCATCGCCGAAATCAGGGGGCTTTGAGTCATGCGGCCTGGAGAGGGAAGGACGGGGGGAATCCAAGGAGATTTGCGATTCGCCGTGGGTTCATGTTGAAAACTTGTGGGGGGGGGGGAGATGACGTCATGGGGAGTTCCGAAACGAAAGGCTTTGTCTTCTGACAGAGGCGTTTAGCCTGTTGCGGTTACTTGGTCTCTGAGAGATTTGTCTTCCTCTGTCCCAGCCACCGCGCTGATAAACGGCCGGTTCCACACACTCGGGCTCCAGCTCAGCCCGGGCACGAACTGCTGGCAGAAGATCCGGGGCCAGCGAGCCACCCACGTTGGGGTGATAAGGGCCGTGCCGGTGCCAATCCTTTGAATCAGGATACTCTGAAACGGACGTAGAATTTACTTATTTTTATTGGGGGGGGGGCTGGAAATAGTCCACTTTTTAATGTGTATAACCCCATTTTAATAACCACGCCGACATCTCAGACATCTCCAGCACCCCAGAAAGTCCCCTTTGCGCCCCCTCCAGCGCAATACCTCCCTTGACGTGGAATTTAAAACGAGCAGTCTTCACCCCAAAACGGATGTTGTCTCCACACGTGGGACTCCACCAAACATACTGTTAAGGGACATTTCACTTGGGAGGTGCAATGGAAAGCACATGGACCTCGCCCCGGCTGGGGTGGCTCAGTGGATAGAGCGTCAGCCTGTGGACTGAAGGGTCCCAGGTTCGATTCCGGCCAAGGGCGTGTACCTTGATTGCGGGCACATCCCCAGTAGGGGGTGTGCAGGAGGCAGCTGATTGATTGTTTCTCTCTCATCATTGATGTTTCTCTCTCTCCTCCCTTCCTCTCTGAAATCAGAACACGGACCTCGAATCAGACACGAAACAGTGCTGCCCACGTCTGCCCCAGCTGGACACTCGCTCCGCTGCCTGAGCCTCCCCTCAGCCCCAGCCAGAGGGCAGGTCGAGAGCCAGCAGCCCCGGATGAGTCATTCTATCCCTTGAACTTCGGCTCCTCATCTTTTATTTTTCTAACTGATTTTTAAAATATGTTTTTATTGATTTCTGAGAGGAAGGGAGAGGGAGAGAGGGAGAGGAACATCCGCATTGAGAGAGAACATGGACTGGCTGCTTCCCGCACGCCCCTCACTGGGGTTGAGCCTGTACCCGTGACCTGATTCATCCGTTGACGCTCAGCCACTGAGCAACACCAGCCGGGCTCAGCCCCTCATCTCATTTTTTATTTTCTTTTTTAAATCCTCCCCTGAGGATATTTTAGAGGGAATGGAAGGGACACGGAGACACAGAGAAACACTCGTGTGAGAGAGACACATGGATTGGCTGCCTCCCGCACGATCCCTGCCAGGGCCGGGAGGCTGCAACCGAGGTACGTGCCCTTGACCGGACTCGAACCCGGGAGCCTTCTGTCCGCAGGCCGACACTCTGTCCCCTGAGCCCGCCTGGCCAGGGCTGGCCCCTCATCTGGACGCCAGGACGCTCACGGCCACCGGGCGCTCTGCTGGCAGATGGAGCGAGAAAGCGAACAGAACCCCCGAGGGTCGTGGGCGCTTGGTAGGTTTTGTGTTCTCTCTGCCGAGCTCGGGGGCTGACACGCACACCATTTCATCCCATCGTCCCAGCACCCACCGTCCCAGCACCCACCGTCCCAGCACCCACCGTCCCAGGACCCACCGTCCCAGCACCCACCGTCCCAGGACCCACCGTCCCAGCACCCACCGTCCCAGCACCCACCGTCCCAGCACCCACCGTCCCAGCACCCACCGTCCCCGCACCCATCGTCCCAGCACCCACCGTCCCCGCACCCACCATCCCCGCACCCACCGTCCCAGGACCCACCGTCCCGGGACCCACCGTCCCGGCACCCACCGTCCCCGCACCCACCGTCCCAGCACCCACCGTCCCCGCACCCACCGTCCCGGCACCCACCGTCCCGGCACCCACCGTCCCCGCACCCATCGTCCCAGCACCCACCGTCCCCGCACCCACCGTCCCGGCACCCACCGTCCCGGCACCCACCGTCCCCGCACCCACCGTCCCCGCACCCACCGTCCCCGCACCCATCGTCCCAGCACCCACCGTCCCAGCACCCACCGTCCCCGCACCCATCGTCCCAGCACCCACCGTCCCCGCACCCATCGTCCCAGCACCCACCGTCCCCGCACCCACCGTCCCAGCACCCACCGTCCCAGCACCCACCGTCCCAGCACCCACCGCCCCAGCACCCACCGTCCCAGGACCCACCGTCCCAGCACCCACCGTCCCCGCACCCACCGTCCCCGCACCCACCGTCCCCGCACCCACCGTCCCCGCACCCACCGTCCCAGGACCCACCGTCCCAGGACCCATCGTCCCAGCACCCACCGTCCCCGCACCCACCGTCCCCGCACCCACCGTCCCAGCACCCACCGTCCCAGGACCCACCGTCCCAGGACCCACCGTCCCAGCACCCACCGTCCCAGCACCCACCGTCCCAGCACCCACCGTCCCAGCACCCACCGTCCCAGGACCCACCGTCCCAGCACCCACCGTCCCAGGACCCACCGTCCCAGCACCCACCGTCCCAGGACCCATCGTCCCAGGACCCATCCTCCCAGCACCCACCGTTCCAGGACCCATCCTCCCAGCACCCACCGCCCCAGCACCCACCGTCCCAGGACCCACCGTCCCAGGACCCATCGTCCCAGCACCCACCGTCCCAGCACCCACCGTCCCAGCACCCATCGTCCCAGCACCCACCGTCCCAGGACCCACCGTCCCAGCACCCACCGTCCCAGCACCCACCGTTCCAGGACCCATCCTCCCAGCACCCACCGCCCCAGCACCCACCGCCCCAGGCTGGCTGGCCGGAGGGACTCCCAGAGAGGTCTGTGGCTGGCCTCGGAGCAGGTCAGCAGGGCTGTTCCTGCCCCTCCAGCGAGGCTCTCTCAGGGCAGGCGGGGAGAGGGGGTCAGAGGAAGGCAGGACCCCTCCTCCGCCGCCCGCCCCCATCGGGGAGCCCTCCCTCGGCTGCCGGCCCCCCTGCGCCTGCCCCGGCCGAGGGAGGGGGGCCGCGTGCGGACGCCGGGCTGGGCCGGCTCCACGCTCCGTGTGCCCTGGCCCCGTCCACCATTTGTCGAGCAGCAGAACAGAATTTCCTCATAAATAAACAAGATCTTGGGTTTCACGTGGGGGAGGCGTTGACAGAAGAGGGCCTGGGGCTCTCGCCGTTATCTGCACCCGGGCCTGCCAACTCCTCGCCGCCTGGAAGAGCCGAGGAGAGAGGGAGGCAGCCGGGCCAACAGCACATTTTTGGGGGGTAGAGTCACTGCCTGGCGGCCGGCCGCGGCTCCTCTCGTTTCCCGCGACGTCGTCCCTCACACTGGCCACGGGGGACCCGACCACCGGAGCCCCTGCCGGAGTGTGAGCACCTGAAGTCGGTTAGGAGCGAGGCGGGGTGCAGGGGCCGCCAGAGCCGGCAGCCAGCGGGCCTGGAGGGGAGGGGTCGGGCAGTTTCCGGTCGAGGTCCCCTGTCCTGTCAGGAGGGAATTCTCACCCCGACCCGACCAGGCCAGAAATGGGCGTGTCCCGGGCGTGCCCAGGTCCGAGGAAGGTCGGATCACAGGCCGAAACCCCCTCCCGCTGGGAGAGGGGGGAATGGGGTATCACACAGCAGCCAACACGGACGGCCAGGCTACACGGCGGTCATGCCCACTGGATGGCCCCAAAGAAACGGACACAGCAGACTGTGCTCGGGGTGAGCCCATCCATAGGAAGTTCCAAAACAGACCAAAGCGATCGGTGACGGTCTGAGTGAGAACGGCGCTTACCGCTCGGAGGGGGCTGACTTAGAAGGGGCGCGGGGAGCCGTCTGGGTGCTGGCAGTGGCCTTTCTGCTGACCTGGGTGGGGTTCGCGGTGTCCGCACGGGGAAAGACGGCGAACCTGACTCCTGTCTGCACTGCTTTTCTGCGTGGCCTCCTGGAGGCTCCGCCTCCACGAAAAGTATTTCTTAAAAGGGTGCCGGAAGGACAAAAGCAAAGCAGACCGTCTCCTTCTGCGATTGGTATGGGACACAGACCTCCCACGGCTTGGAAGAGGAAACCCAAACTCCTCCTCCTAACCTACAGGCCCTCCCTGACCAGCCTCTCTCCCGCTCAGCCAATGCCACCTGCCCAGAGAGGCCTGCCCTGACCTCTTATTTAAAACAGCCTCACCAGCTGAAACCGGTGTGGCTCAGTGGCTAGAGCGTCAGCCTGTGAACTGAAGGGTTCCGGGTTCGATTCCGGTCAGGGGCATGTGCCTTGGTTGCGGGCACATTCCCAGTGCAGGCAGTGCAAGAGGCAGCTGATGGATGTTTCTCTCTCATCGATGTTTCTGCCTTCCTGTCCCTCTCCCTTCCTCTCTCTAAAAAATCAATAAAATATATTAAAAAAAACAAAATAAAACAGCCTCACCTGCCTGGCCAGTGCAGCTCCGTTGGTTGGGCGTCATCCCGTGCACCGAAAGGTTGCCGGTTCGAGGCACGGTCAGGTACATGCCCGGGTCTCCGGCTCCATCCCCGGGGGGGGCGGGGGGGGCGGGCGTGCAGGAGGCAGCCGATCGGTGTTCTGCTCTCACGTCGATGTTTCTCTTGCTCCCTTCCCCTCGCTCTCAAAATCAATAAAAACATGAAGAAGTAAAACAGCCTCCCCCCAATCCCTGAGGACACTGCCTTGTTTCATCCCAGTCTCCGGGGATCTTGTTTATGTACTTATCTGTGTGGCCCTGGCCCTCCTCCCGGGGACGGGAGCCCCGCCGGGTGCGCAGAGCTTGCCTGTCCACCCCGGGGTGCCCACCGCCTGCGTGAGGGGGTGCAGCAGTTTCCCTATCCCCGCACCCAGGCCTCCTCCCCATTTAACGTGGGCCCCACCCCTTCCGGATCCTCAGTCTGTGTGGTCTGGGAGAGTTTCTGGAAGAGACCTTGAGTCTTTCCAGCTGTACTTGACCCTGAGTGGACGTGGGGCTGGGGCTGCCGCTGCCGCCGGCCCGGCTACACTGTGGAGGGGTGAGCCCCGGGAGATGCCGCGGGCCTCGGTCTCAGGAATATCCCCGAGGCCTGCATCAAAGCGGGTCTGAAGCCAGACCCACACCCGGACTTGCCCGGCACACGAATCATTACATTCCCGTTTTCTTCATATAGTTTGGGGTTTTTTGTTGTTGTTGTTTTTTGTTTTTTTTTTGCAACAGAACCAATATTCCATGCGAAGCCCAGGTCCTAGAGCAGCGATGAGCAACCTTTTGAGCTTGGGGTGTCAAAATTTGCACAAAAAAACCCCAAAAAAACAAAAAACGAGCATAACTCGGGTGGTGTGTCACTTTGAGAAAAAAAAGAACCCATATTTCTCTGTAGGCAACCACATGCAGCCGTGTGTCATCCGAAATGGCTACGCTGACCAAGCCTGCTGACCCCTGTGTGATAGGTTCGCCATCAGGGTCCTAGAGGGAACTGAGGGCCCCCCACCCTGACTCCAGGGGGCAGTCTGCACTGTGTGCACTCGTGATGAAGAGCCGGGCTCAGACAGAAAACAGCACACTTTCCCAACAGCGGGGAGCCCCGAGGCCCCCAGCAGTCACGGCTGAACAAAGGACGGGGCGGGTTACGGGCAGGTGGACGGGTACCTGGGTGGGTGGGTGATGGATGTCGAGGCTTTGGGAGAAAGGCGCGCACCGTCGCAGGGCAATGGAGGGAGGAAAGAGCCAGGTGGGAGAGGCCGCTGGGCCCGGAGGGCAGCGCGGAGGAGGTGGGCTTGAGAAGGTCAGGACGGGGCCGAGGACTAGCACTTCTTGGTACTTTCACAAGTTTAAAACTCGTCCCATTCCGTGAGGTCGGTATGATCCCCTGCCCGTTGAAGATGAGCAAACTGAGGCTCGGCGAGGGGTCATGGCCAGGCAGGGCCGGGCGGGAGGGACACGCGGGTCTGGCTGGTGCGAGGCCGCTCCCGGGCCCCGCAGGCCCGCTGCCCGGGACCCCCCGTGGGCAGCGACAGAAAGGACCCGGGAGGACAGCAGGCTCCAAGCCCCGTCCTGGCGCTGGGCAGGCCTCCTGGGAGGCCCGGGCCGGGTCCCCCCGCCCTCGGAAACTCCTGTCAGCGTCCCGACAGCTGTGTTCCACTGGCCGGCCCCAGCTGCCACTGCGGCCCTTGTTCCCGGGCCGAACGCTCCACCACTTTTTCCTGGCGCCCCAGGCCCGCCGGCCGCTCAGGAAAGCTACTGTACTTGTGAGAAAGTGAGGTCACTGCGTGTTTCCATTTACTCGGAGAAGGAAAACAAAAACAAATACGCTCGCTACTGAATGTGCTTTTTATTCGGCAGAGGCCATCCCCGGAGGCTTAATTTACGGTTCGCCCAGCGTCCCTGGCGTGTGTGTCAGGGGACATGGTGGGGAAGCCTGGGGACGCCCGGGGGCCTGGCTGCGGCCTGGCAGGGACTCCAGGTCCCACAGCGGGGGGGGGGGGGGGGGTCGGGGTCGGGGGGCACATCCAGGATTACAGAGAGTGGGCTTGAGGCTTGGGAGCAAATACAGGGCAGTGAGAGGAATGGCCGCTTGCGTTTCTGCTCTGCCCTCGCTGTCCTGCAGCCCGGACTATCTCTGTTTTCAAGTCTGGCCAACTCCTACTCACTCTGCAAAGCCCAGCTCCAGCCCCCCTGAAACGCTCCGGGCGACGTTGGCCTTCACCCCGCTGGAATTCGCTGAGCCCTGTGCCCGTCCGCCTGTCTGTCTGGCGGGGAGCCCCTGGAGTCAGGGACCATGCCGATCCCCCTCGGGAAGCCCCGCCCGGGCAGGCACACAGCGTGATGGGTGGCGGCGGGGGGGAGAGCGGCTTCGGCAGGAGGCTGGGTCCCCGGGCCCGCGGGACGGAGGGCGGGGGAGCGGCCTGTCACGGTGGGATGGGGCGCGTGTGACTGCGGGAGGCTTTGGTGCCGGTGGGGAAGAAGGCCCGCCTCACGCCGGAGGGGGCAGCTAGGAGCTTCCACCGTGCGGCTCCTCCCTTCACTCCCAGCTGCTCTCAGGCCACAGATGTGGACAGGAGGCCCAGCAGGGGGCTGCCTTGTTAAGCTCTTTCTTTCTTTCTTTCTTTTTTTAAAAATATATTTTATTGATTTTTTACAGAGAGGAAAGGAGAGGGACAGAAAGTCAGAATCATCCATGAGAGAGAAACATCGATCAGCTGCCTCCTGCACGCCCCCGACTAGGGATGTGCCCACAACCAAGGCACATGCCCTTGATCAGAATCGAACCTGGGACCTTTCAGTCCACAGGCCGACGCTCTCACCACTGAGCCAAACCCGTTTCGGCTTAAGCTCATTCTTACCCAGTGCCCTAGGCACCCCCCCCACCATCCTCAGATGCTCTGCAAACTCCCTCCCGCTGCCCCTCCCTCCCCTCTCCTGGGACCAGGAGGGCTGGTCTGCTGGCTGGCACTGTCTGGCTGCCATCCCCCCTCCCCCTGAGCCTCCGCTTTCTCATCGATGAGACCCAGGATGCTGCTGCCGCCTCGCTAGGTCCGAGAGGAGGCCGCGAGGCGGAGTGCCTGGCACGGTGCCTGGAACAGAGTGAGCGCTCCGTTCCCTCTTCCCGCAAACTGGTCTTTCCTCCGCTGACTGCAGTCCACCGCCCGGCCCCACCGACCCCCCCTAAGCGTAGATCTGCCCAACCCTGGAGTCGCGGGGGCCTCGGAGCGGGCCCGGTCTCAGCGTTTGTGCCCACAGCAGCCTCCGACCCTCATGATGGATGGCACGGGTCAGGTGGCTGTCAGTTGGCTGCCTGCCCCTCACCCCCGCCCCTCTAGACAAGAAGGTCTGGGAAACCTGACTTCATTTATTTTCATACATGAGAAACAGAGAGGGGAGTGAGGGGTCAGGAGAGGGGAGTGAGGGGAACAGGAAGGGACATTGGGGTCCTTGGGGTCCTCTTGTCTCCCGGTCGCCCAGGCCTGGCTCTGGGCCGGATGACCAGGGAGAGCTGCAGCTTTGGTGCTGACAGACTCAGGCCACGTCTGGGGGCCCGGCCGGCAGCTTCAGAAGCCACTCGGGCCCCTTGCAGTGGACGCAGGTCCCTCGTCCCCCTCCTCTTCCTCCCGCAAGTCTCCCCTCGGGAGCCGGGGAGCGTCGCCTATAAATGACTCTCCTTCGCAGAGAGGGTGCTTTTCTTTAGGAATCACGGGGGGCCCGTCTCCACCTCAGTGTGTGTGAGACAGCAAATCAGGAGACACCGGACTTGACCCAAGCAGGGAAAATCCCATCCATCACAAGAGGAAAAGGTTGGAGCCGCAGGGAGAGGCTCAGAGCTGGTGGCAGCTGGAAGGGGATGGGGCAGGGGCGGGGCAGGGGGCCCCACAGGGGCTCCCCTGCCAGAAACGATCCTCGACTCCCGACAGAAAGGTGTGGACAAGGAACCTGAAAGGCTCGTCAGCCTTGAAGCTCCGCAAGGTCAGAGCCAACGGCTCCCTGTCTGATGGAGACGAGGGCGGCTGAAGCCACTGCCCCTCCAGACAATCGTGTAAATCCTCACGGAGGAGATAATCTGCTCATTGCCTGCCTCCGGGCAACGGGTGTATCGCAAACCTAAATAAAAAGAAGGGTGGCCTAGTCCTCCCACTAGAGTTGGGCTACTGCCTGGCCCCCATTTCCCCAAATTAATGCTGTTCTAGTCTCTTTTCATTTGTGCATGGCCTTCTCCAGAAACCCGAACCCTGAACCGGAACCCTGAACCACGCAGGATGTGAAAGGGGTTCCCACACTCCCCAAGCTCTGGGGTGGATGGGAGACACCCCCAGGCTCTAGAGACGTCAGGTCTGGAGGTCACCCTAATTCTCTGGGCCCTGCAGGTCACCTGATAAAGTGGCCCTTCCCACCTTGCTCGCTCTGCTCCTCCGCACAGAATCCTACCACGCCCAAGACAGTCCGCTCTGTGCGTCCCCGTCTCCGTGCGCCTCTGTCTTCGCACAGGCTGTTCCCTCGGCCGCCTCAAACAACATCCTTCCTCCCAGAACCCGACTCCGGGGCACGCCCACGGCCACAGTTGCCGGGCCTCAGGCGAGATGACTGCGCCTTCCAGGATACCCTCCCTCTCTGACATCAGCGAAGCCGTTCCCCGTGTTTCTGTCCCCCAACGGGCGGACTGTTCCACGCCGCCCGGCCAGGCGCTCCCAGGTCCCTGTGCAGGGATCCTCCGCCGGCGACAGACTCTGGCCTGCGTGTTCCCGGCGTTATCCCAGCACCCAGCGCGCAGATGGCGCTCAGGAGTAGTTCCTGCCCAGGGCTTGGCAGATGCTCAGTGGTCTCTGGGCTGACAGAGGCCCCGCTCGGGGCCTGACGCGAGTTAGGGCTAATGAGCACAAGATGGGATTCTGAGCGGACGGTGGGAGTTGGGATGTGGGGTTTTGGTTCCTTTTTGTTGGTGGAAGCTTTGGCCCTGACTGCCTGTGGCTGCCCAGAAAATCAGCTGACCTAGTCACATTCAGCTTTATCTCATTCATTTTACAATACACTAGAGGCCCGGTGCACCAAATCCGTGCATGGGGAGGGGTCCCCTCAGCGCCGCCTGCACCCTCTCCAATCTGGGACCCATTGGGGGATATATATATATATATATATATATATATATATATATATACACACACACACACATACATACATATATATTACCCCCCCCACCAGAAATTCCAGACTCGCCTTTTATCTTACAATCTATGCATCTAAACGTCACCCACGTTGCTGTACGCAGCTGCAGTTTATTCACTTTAACTGTTGTAGAATCGTCATCTGTGTGGAGACCACAGTTGATTTACCCGTCCTCCTGTTGGTGGGCACTGAGGTTTCTTCTATTGTGTTCCTGCTGTGTCTACACCCAGGTGGGGAGTTACTGGGTTTTAAGATATACAAAGTTCAATTTATATGCTAGAGCTAAATTGATTTCCAAAGTGATCATACCAATTCTTATTCTTCATCAGCAATATCTGTTGCCCAACCTATCTGCAAAATCGGGCGTTGCCAAATTCCTTAATTTTTGCCTATTTAACAGTAGCATTAATTTGCATTTCCTGTTACTATGAGGCTGAACATCTCTGCATATTTTTAATGACCACATGTATTCTCTTTGAAATGCCTTTTCCTGTCTTATGTCCATTTTTCTAATGATTTGTTTTCTTATTCATTTATAAGCTTTTTTTTGTTGCATTTTTGGTATACTAATAGTTTCTCAGTTATATATGTTGCAATAACTTGTACTTTGTGACCTATCTTATCTTCTAAATGCCTTTTGATTTACAGAAGTGCTTGAGTTGAACATAGTCCAATTGATCAATCTTCTCTTTTACGATTGGTTAGGGTTTTTGAAGTTTTGTTTTAAAATACTCATCTACATTTTAAAAATGAAAGTCTTAAAAGTTTTGCTTCCACTTTAACTCCTTAATCTAATTGGAATTAATATTTGTATGCAGTGTGAGGTAGGGATCTGATGTCAGTTTTTTCATATGGATAACCAATCTTCCAGTTTCATTTATGGAATAGGCCTCTCTTTCCCCACAATCTGCTACATAGTAAAATTCCATCACTGGATTTTCAGCAGAGGTCATGCTATCTACAAATACAGTTTTACCTCAGCCTTTTATTTATTTTTTGATAAGTCTATCCAAAACAATGTTAAATAGAGAGGTGAGAGAAGACAGCTTGCCTTGTTATAGATCTGATGGAACAAGCATTCCATTTTTTGCTAATAAGAATGAAGTTAGCTACAGGTTTTTTTTATAGATGCCCTTTATTGATTTGAGCACATTTTGTTCTATTCTTAGCTTGTTCAGTTTTTATTTTTATTAATGAGTATTGAATTTTGTCAAGTGCTTTTTCTGCATTGACTGCTATGATCCTATTTTCTTTTTTATTTATTGTTTTAAAACATATTTTTATTGATTTCAGAGAGGAAAAGAAAGAGTTAAAACATCAATGATGAGAAAGAATCATTGATCGGCTGCCTCCTGCTCGCCCCCTTCTAGAGATCAAGCCTGCAGCCCGGGCATGTGCCCTTGACTGGAATCAAACTTGCGGTCCCTTCAGGCCACAGGCCACCACTCTACCCACTAAGCCAAACCAGCTAGGGCCTATTTGCTTTTTAAAAATTAGACTTTACTTTTTTTTGTAGCAGTTTTAGGTTCACAGTAAAAGTAAGGGAAGATACAGAAATCTACCATGTGCCCCTTGCCCCCACACAGGCACAGCCTCCCCATTATCAACACCCCCACTGAGAGTGGGTCACTTGTTACAGTTGGTGAACCTCACTGACACAGCACCCAAAGGCCACAGTTTACATAGAGCTCACTCTTGTACACTCTGTGCGTTTGGACAAATAAAGAATGACACGTACCCATCATTGTAGCACCCTACAGAGTCTTTTCTCTGCCCTAAAAACCCTAGGCATTCCTATCCCTCTCCTCAGCCCCTAGCAACACCGATCAATGAACCACCTCCATAGTTTTCCTTCTCCAGAATGTCTTCGAGTTGGAATCGTACGGTATGTGCAGCCTTTTCAGATGTCAAGATAGGTAGGGATTTTCCAGTTATCTTTCTGTCATTGATTTGCAGCTAATTTTTTCTGTGATCAGGGGACATCATTTGATTTTTAAATTTGTTCTTATTTTTGCTTTGGAACTAGTTTTAGTCTTACAGGAAAGTTGAAAAATTTGACTAGAGATACTCTATACATCCAGCTTCCCCTGGCACCAACATTTGACAAAACTATGGTATAATAATCAGAACCAGAAAATTAACAATAGCCTAATACTCTTAAGTAAAGATCATATTCTCCTTTACCAGATTTCCCATGAATTTCTATTTCTATTCCAGAACTACACCCTGGCTTTTCACACTACACCTACATGATTTCTTCTTTGATCCTTGTAATTCCTCAACCTCCCCCTTCGTTCCATGACCGTTACACCTCCCCAGAACACTGATGTGATTTCTTTTGGGGGGGGGGGTCAAATACATTAATGGGTTATATCTTCCTTTTAAGACTGAAGTTTCCAGTATCAAAATGTGTCTGTCTTGCCAAGACCGGTTTGGCTCAGTGGATAGAGTGTCGGACTGCGGACTGAAGGGTCCCGGGTTTGATTCCGGCAAGGGCATGTACCTTGGCTGTGGGCACATCCCCAGTAGGGGGCGTGCAAGAGGCAGCTGATCGATGTCTCTCTCTCATCGATGTTTCTGACTTTCTATCCCTCTCCCTTCCGCTCTGTAAAAAATCAATAAAATATATTTAAAAAAATGTGTCCGTCTTTGTCCTGGTTCATGCTTTCGGGCTTGAATTCCACTTTGCTTCCGATCAATCTCACTTCCTCTGATTTTGCTTGTCCCACTTGCCAGGTGTCTGTTTGTCGGTCTCTGTCTTTAGGTTTTCCGAACCCCTTTGTGTTGTGGGGGTGTCTGTTTTACACAACACAGCTGGGTTTGTTTTGTGAGCCAAATTTTAAAGCTCTTTCGTTCAGAAGGTCATTTAAGCTCATTCACATTTATTGTAACGACAGGCTTGATCTCCCTTCTATCACAACCTTTTTCAATGATGCAGGTATTGTTATGTTCTCTGTATTTCTGAGATGACAGTCTTTATATGTTTAAATCCACTTGCGTTTTTAAGACTTTCATGGCTCAGCGTATAGCTTAGGAAGCTGTGAAAATTAAATCATGATAATAACAATAATTAATGAATAGTTGCATCTTATTCTGGAAAGCAGCTGTGGTAGAGTAATATTCATAAGTACCATATTTTCGGCGTATAAGACGACTGGAGCTGATGATGACAGGAGGAAGATAACAAACAATAGAGAGACATGCTGGGCAAGTCCCTAGCGAGTTAGCAACGCCCATCGTAACTGCAAGCTACGGTATTTTTACACCGGGCGTATAAGACGACCCCTGACTTTTGAGAAGGTTTTCCTGGGTTAAAAAGTTGTCTTATACACGGGAAAATACGGTAATAGAAGAAAGTTCTTGTGCTGTCAGGACCAGAACAAGGGCCATTCAAACAGAGGCGGGCATGGCAGAAAGAGACTATTTCTTCTAGTCCCCGCCATGACGACAGTTTAGCTGTAAACTTGACCCTGAGCTTCCTGGCAGCTAGAGCAAAAAGAAAACCACAGACACCTGTAGGATTCTCCTTGGTCCCCAAAGAAAAGCACCCCCATTTTTCAGGGGAATCAAAACTCTCCCTGGCACAGAGTGCTTATGAAAATGTGCTACCTGGGGCAGGTGACAAACCCACGGAGCAATAAAGGCAGATGATCTCTTTAACCACATCCCTTCAGGCTACTTGTCGGGCGGTTCCACAGGTTCACCTCTGGCAAAGCCTGGGCACGTGGCAGGGCATGCCAGTTCAGTGACACCAAGAAACAATGGCTGGTTCCATTTCGATGGGGGAGCTTTGCTAGCTTGTGCCCATCATTCCCCGTCTGAGCCTCAGCTTTCTCATCTGAAATCAGGGATGCATGATACTCATTCTAAATTGTTTGGGCACTTAATGAAGAACAAAAGAGAGGTTATTGTTGCCTCTACACATCAGCCCTGAGACGAACAGCTGGAGGCACATTCTCCCCAAGTTTGTCCAAGAGATGGGCAAACTTTTGATGAATTCACCGGAGACATGTCTTCTGCTGGCTAATTGCCTGAAACGCTAAAGACAAGGTTTGATTTCCCAGGACGGGGCGGCGAGGGAGGTCTCCCATGGACCAGGAGAAGAGAGGGTAATTACGTCTCAGCTTCGTGGAGAGCGAATGTAGCTGCTGTGAGCCCGCCCACCTGGGGTCTGAGAGCCCTGTCAGCTCCACGACCAACTGGCATTTCCCCAGGTGCCAGGTATCTTTAGCAAGCGCTCCCGGGAAACCATCACGCACACACTGCCTGGCCACAGAGGGCCTCAGGAGGAAGAGAGAGAGACGGGGTAGTGTCGTGTCTGTCTGCCAGTGTCTGCTTCCCCTGACCCAGGCTGGCAGAGAGCTTGAAGCCCTGGCGGAGATTTGGGGAACAGGGGGTGGCGGACATGCAGAAAAACACACATCCACTGAGTGGCCACCACGCACCATTTCCATCGCAGATGTTATTTCTTCTGGTTCCCCAGGGCGGAACCAGGGTGGGGGGGTTGGGGGGTGGGGGGGGGGGTGAGTGCAGCCAGAACACTGAGGTTTACAAAAGCACCATGACTTGCTCAGAGCCCCAGAGCCAGCAAGCAATGGGGCTCAGATTGGAACCCAACGTGGACAAGCCAAGAACCTGTGCTCTTTTGTGGCGAGAGGACCTGGAGGTGGAGAAAGAGGAACAGGACAGGTTGATGGACAAGGACGAGGGGAGAAAGAGGGGAAGAAAGAGGCTGAGCCGGGAGAGAGGGGAGGGAAATGCAGCTGGTGGAGGGGAAGACGGAAGAGAGACAGAGAGGAAAGAGAGGGCAGAGCGGAGTGAGGGTGTATATCAGTGTCCTGTTGCTGCTGTAACAAATCACCACAAACTTAGCGGAATAAAAAGTAAAACAATTTCAATCCCCTACAGCAGTGGTCGGCAAACTCCTTAGTCCACAGAGCCAAATATCAACAGGACAACGATTGACATCTCTTTTGAGAGCCAAATTTTTTTATTTTTTATTTTTTTTCACCTTTCAATTTCTTTTTAAATCTTTATTGTTCAGTTTATTAATTACATTGTTTCCCCTTTTTATCCCCCTATAGCTCCCCTCCACCCTGTACCTATCCCACCCTCCACCCTCACCTCCCCATCCCCACTGTCCTCTCCCATTGTTGCTAGATTTTTGTCCAGTTTCTTGCTGCACTTCCCACAACCCTTTTCTCCCCAAGAATTGTCAGTCCATTCCTTCTCTATGTCCATGTCTCTGTTATATTCACCAGTCTATCCTGTTCAACAGCCTATCAATTCACTTGATTTTTATGTTCATTTGTTGATAGATGTGTATTTGTTGTTCATAATTTTCATCTTTACCTTTTTCTTCTTCCTCTTCTTAAAGAATATCTTTCAGCATTTCATATAATGTTGGTTTGGTGGTGATGAACTCCTTTAGCTTTTTCTTATCTGTGAAGCACTTCATCTGACCTTCAGTTCTGAATGATAGCTTTGCTGGATAGAGTAATCTTGGTTGTAGATTCTTGCTGTTCATCACTTTGAATATTTCTTGCCACTCCCGTCTGGCCTGCATCGTTTCTGTTGAGAAATCCGCTGACAGTTGTATGGGTGCTCCCTTATAGGTAACCAACTGTTTCTCTCTTGCTGCTTTTAATATCCTCTCTTTGTCTTTTGCTCTTGGCATTTTAATTATGATGTGCCTCGGTGTGGTCCTCTTAGGGTTCCTATATATTGGGGTTCGGTGCACTTCTTGGACTCCTAAGTCAATTTCTTTCACCAGGTGTGGGAAGTTTTCAGTCACTATTTCTTCAAATAGGTTTTCATTGTCTTGGCCTCTCGCTTTTTCTGGCACCCCTATAATTCGGATGTTGGTATGCTTGAGGTTGTCCCTGAGGCCCCTTACACTATCTTCAATTTTTTGGATTCTTTTGGTTTCTTGCTTTTTCAGCTGAGTGGATTTTACCTCTTTGTATTTCAAATCTTTAACTTGGTTCTTGGGGTGCTCCAGAGCACTTTTAGGTCTTTGTATAATATTTTTTGTTTCAGTCAGTGTATGCTTAATTTCTGGTTGGTCCTTTTTTATATCCTTGAGAGTCTGCTTTATATCCTTGAGGGTTTCTTTCATTTCCTTGTAGGACTCATTCATTTTCACGTTGGTCTTGATCATTTCCACGTTGGTCTTGATCATTTCTTTGCAGCTCTCGTTTATATCCTTGAGGGTGTTGTTCATTTTCTTGTAGGACTCATTCATTTCCTTTGTGGTCTTGCTTATTTCCTTATAGGCCTCGATCTTTTGTTGGAGCCTCTTAAAAAACCCTATAACCGTGGTTCTGAATTCCATGTCCAGTCGTTTTTTTTCCTCCATTTCTTTCACATCTGATTTCTTTCCATGTTGCTGCATGGTGGCTGCTTCCCTGAGTTGGTCAATTAGCTTTGTGTGGTAGACTTCCTACTAGGGATAGTGGCTCAGCCTCCCCGGTTACCTGAGGTGGATATGGGCTGCGCAGTCTTGCTGAAGTTAAGCTCAGTTAATCATTGTTAGCACTTGGAGGGTTGACCTCCAGGCCAATTGTCTGTGAAGCTCAGCTGTGCTCAGGTTGGGTGGGCGGAGTCTCCGGGCCAAGCAGACAGCGTTAGCTCTGCCCTATGCGGCCCCAGGGACTCTGTGCCGGGGGCAATGGCCGCCAGCACCTCTGAGAGAGAGCCGCTGCGGAGCTCCACCGGTTGCCGGGGAATTCAGACTTTCCCAAAATGAGTCTGCATGCGCAATATCTCACCCAGGGTCGTAAAACAAAGCAGTCTGACGGTTTTCCGAATGAGAGGCAAGTCGCGGTGTGCTCTCTGCGCAGCTGAGCTGTTCGCGCAAGCTGCCTTCTCCACAAGCCGGGAGACCCTGCAGCACCCGAGCTTCGGCGTGCCCTCCCACTGTCCAGTTTTCACCCCGTGTGATAGTGGGTTCTCTGGACTTCGCCCAGAGCTGGAGAATCAGTCCAGTGGGACGCCTTTGTCTCCCCGTTCGAGAAAACTGGCTGGTTTTCAGCCGCCCGCCCTCTCCGCGGCGCGCGCTCCAAACATCTCTCCACGCGAATCTTTCAACGCTGTTCGCCGCCGCTCCTCCGAGTCACAGTGTCTTATCTTCACTTTTATTTGTGGAGTTTTCACTCGGCGAGCTTTCTGGTGATTCTGTAAGGTGTTTGTTCTTTCGTTAAGTTGTAGTATTAAAATTGCTGATTATGACGGCAAGATAGGTGTTTTACCTTTGCCGCCATCTTAGTTCTCCGAGAGCCAACATTTTTAAACTTAAACTTCTTCTAACGCCACTTCTTCAAAATAGACTCGCCCAGGCCGTGGTATTTTTTGGAAGAGCCACACTCAAGGGGCCAAAGAGCCGCAGGAGGCTCACAAGCCACAGTTTGCTGACCACAGCCCTGCAGTGACAGAGGCCAGAGCCGGAAATGGGCTTTTTGGAGCTAGAAATCACGTGCTGGCAGGGCTGGTTTCTTCTGGGGGCTCAGACCTGCCCGGCTTTGAGAGGTGCCTGCATTCTTTGGCTTGCAGCCTCCTCCTGCATTTTGAAAGCCCTGGTCCCTGTGTCCAGGCCCACTGACTCTCCTGCCTCCATCTCAAAAGGACCGCTGTGATCGCATCAGGCCCACGCACACCCTCTGGGACAATCAACCCATCTGTACTCTTTTCACTGAATCGCGTCTGCAAAGACTCTTACCAGACAAGGTGACATGCACAGGTTCTGGGGATCACCGTGTGGACACATTTGGGGGTCATTATCCAGCCTCCCACGGAGAGGAAGGAAGAAGAAACTATGGAGAGGAAGGGAGATTTGAGGGTGGGGATCAATGGAGAAGAGAAGAGTGGGGGTGGAGGGGGACCTTCAGCAGGCCCTTCCCCTCTTGGGCCTCGGTTTCCCGCAGGGTAAAATGGGGGTAGTGCCGCATCGACTCCTGGGCTGTGAGGATTCTGCAGACTCGCCGGCCCAGGCACTCATCCCAGCTCCCACCACAGCCCACGTTCTCTCCCTGCGTCTCCGTCAGACCACCTCCTGCCTCTCAGGGTCTTCCCCCAGAGTCCCCACTTTCCTGCTTCCCGCTGGAAGGGCCCCTCCCCCCTGTAACCTCCCCGCACCCCGGCCCCCAGACTTGGACTAATGCATTGCAGCTTGAGCCTGCGGACCGCCTGCTGGCTCCCCTCCCTGCTCCCTCCCCGCCAGCCCGGCCCGTCATTTCCAATCACTCCAATACCGAACATTTCACCAGACCCGCGGCGGCCGCCCGGCGGCCTGGCCTGGCTCTGGAACGGCAGCACCTGGCCATGAATGCAGACCTGCAGGGCGGAGGTGTGTGAACTCCAAGGTCAACAGCGCACCATGCCCTCTCACTCCAGGCCTCGAAAAACACCCACCTGGGCGCGGCATCCTCCCCTGGCCGCCAGGGTCCCCTCTCCTCCTCTCTCTCCAGCTCCAGAGAAAGCCACCGTGGACTAGAGCCACCAAGAACCCCTCAGGCATCACCGCTTCCTTATGGCGAGGGGACCGCCAGTTCGTGGGCAGCTCAGCTCCTCCCCGTAACGCCCCAGGGCAGTGCCACGGCTGAGGCTCAGAGCAGGCGTCCTTCCTCACCGGATCTCGCTCTGGATGTATCCACCCACCCCCTGTCCCGGTCGCTGTGCACCTGCCATGGCCAGGCACCCCATGGGTGGTGTGTGGGGTGGGGGACACGAGTCTTGACCCCTGACACCTGTGAGAGGGACCTCATTTGGAAATAGAGTCTTTGCAGATATAATCGAGGTAGGAGGAGGGCACGCCCTAGTCCCGGGCCTGTTGTCCTTATGAGAAGAGGGAACTGGCCCAGACTGTGTGGCTCAGTGGTTGAGCATCAACCTGTGAACCAGGAGGTCACGGTTCGATCCCAGGTCAGGGCGCACACCCCAGTTTCGGGCTCAATCGCCGGTAGGGGGCGTGCGGGAGGCAGCTGAGTAAGGATTCTCTCATCCTCGATGTTTCTGCTTCTCTCTCCCTCTCCTTTCCTCTCTGAAATCAATAAAAAACATATGACAAAGAAGAAGACACACACAGCAGGCAGGAAGCCATGTTGGCAGTGCAGACATCAGAATGATGTAGCCATAGGGCAAGGGATGCCGAGGGCTGTGGCAGCCACCAGGCACCAGGGGACACAGGAGGGTCCGTCCTGGGGCGCGTGCACCCCGAGTCACCAGGGGACTGCGATGCGCTCGGCCCGAGCTGGGCCCCGGACAGCACGGAGCTCTAACGCGGCAGCTGTGGGCGTCTGGGCAGCGGCGGGAATGCTGCCTCTCCCGGCGCTCCCGTCACCAAAGGGCTGTCCCGGGGTAGCGGAGTGGGTGAGGTGACTGGAGGTGGCGGGGGGGGGGGGGGATGGCTGTGGTGAAAGGGACCGTCCCTCCACACTTGCCCCAGGGAGCCAGCCCTCCTGTCACCCTCTCCCAGGACTCCAACCACCTCAGCCCCAGCCCAGGGACCTTTGTCTTCCAGGAGCCTTCTAGAATCCCTGAGTTCTAGATCCAGAAGTTGTCCATGAGGCACTGCATTCAGTCCCCCTCAGACCCGCTCCTCCCCCTCTTGCCACCCCCACCGTCCCCCCTCACCTTCTACCCCTACCTTCCACCCCTACCTTCCACCCCCACCGTCCACCTCCACAGTCCACACCCACCTTCCACCCCCCCTTCTACCCCCACCTTCCACCCCCACCTCCCACCCCCACTTCCACCCCCCCTTCCACCCCCTCTTCCATCCCCACCTTCCACCCCACCGTCCACCTCCACAGTCCACCTACCTTCCACCCCCACCTTCCACCCCCACCTCCCACCCTCACCTTCCACCCTCACCTCCCACCCCCACCTTCCACCCCCACCTTCCACCCCCACCTCCCACCCCCACCTCCCACCCCCACCTTCCACCCTCACCTTCCACCCTCACCTTCCACCCTCACCTTCCACCCCCACCTTCCACCCTCACCTTCCACCCCCACCTTCCACCCCCACCTTCCACCCTGACCTTCCACCCCCACCGTCACCCCACTTTCCACCCTCACCTTCCACCCCCACTTCCCACCCCCACCTTCCATTCCAACCTTCCACCCTCACCTTCCACCCCACCTTCCACCCTCACCTTCCATCCCCACCTTCCACCCTCACCCTCCACCCTCACCTTCCACCCTCACCTTCCACCCCACCTTCCACCCTCACCTTCCACCCTCACTGTCCACCCCACCTTCCACCCTCACCGTCCACCCCACCTTCCACCCTCACTGTCCACCCTCACCTTCCACCCTCACTGTCCCCCCTCAAGCTATAATTGGGAAACGGGACCTCAGAGGGAAAGGGTCTTGCCCCAACACATGCCCCCCCCCCATCTAAGCTTTGCTCTAGACCCTGGCCCCAAATGCCCCCTTGAGAACCTACTGCATGAATCCTGAATGCGCAGTGGGCCCGAGTCAGGCCATCTGGGAGCAGACCATGGGCCTCCAGGGGTGGGCAGACCGGGGGAGGGCTGGAGGGGGCGCACACACTGAGTACCGTGTGCCAGCGCTGGGCCGAGTGCCGCTCGTCCACCCTCACACTTGACGGGGCCATCGTTCTGTCCGTCTCACAGATGCGGACACAGAGCCTCAGAGGCGTAAGGCCCACCCAGCTCACCTCCTCCAGCCGAGCGGGGCCCATGCTGGGCCTGACCCAGCCTGCACCTCCCCCCCCACCCCTGTCACCCGAGCTGCAGCCTCCTCGACCCCCCACCCCCCCAAAAGGAAACCAATTTGCACACCAAGCGCTCGGTGCCATCGGTGGGAGGCATGGGCCTGGCGCTGCCTGTGCACAGCGAGTGCTCAGCTGGGCTCACAGCAGGCATCGGGGGTGCTGCAGCCCCCCCCCCCCAATATTTCAAGGGCGAGATTGAAGCCACATGTTTGGCGGCCATGTGCCGACCGGATGGCTGGAAGGACGGTCCACAGAGACAGCAGGAGGCACGGCCTGTCACTTGGCCTCACCTCTGGTCCCCGGCCCAGGCTCCAGCCCCCAAAGCCAGCTCGTCCCAACCCCTCCCGGATCCAAACACCGACTCCAAAATGCTGAGGCCCGCGGAGCCCCCCAGCCGCCAAGGGTTAAACTGCAGGCAGCAGGTGCAAGGCTGACAGAAGACAGGTTCTCTGGGCTCCGGGCGGGCGGGCGGGCGGGCGGATGGCAGAGAGAAAGCCAGATAGTGGGGGCAGGCTGGCCTCCTCCCCTCCCCTCCCCTCCCCTCGCCTGTGGAGTCTGGGGTCATGTCCCCACCTGGCCCCCCGCCACCCCCCCCCCCCCCCCCCCCCCCAGCACACCGTGTTCTCTCTGTGGGCTCAGCATCTCCTAAGACGGGGGTTCTGGTCATGGGGACTCTCCCAGCCCCAACCTCTGCAGGGCCCGGGGCCGGCAGCTCCCCCTGGCAGGGGCTGAGTGTGGAACGCAGGCCCCTCCGAGCCCCAGGTGGGACCGCCGGGCCACCCGGGCGGAGGGACCGGGGTGGCTGGAGCCAAGGCAACACACGTGTGTTTCGAATTTGCTTTCAAGCGCGCTCGGTGCCTGCCCGCCCGCCCCTCCCCCAGGCCCCTTGCTCTGGGCCGCAATCCGTTTGGATGGAGAACAGCAGACACGCTCGGGAGGGGTGATGTGTGGGGAGCAGTGGGAGCTGGGGATCATTTGGGGGGGGGGGTCGTTACTTGCCAGCGGCTTGCGGCCCGCGTGAGGGGGAGGGGATGGACATGTGGAGGCAGGCGCACGGGCCAGGGGCCTGGGGGAGCGCTGCAGAGTCGGCCTGGGGCTCCAGCTGCTGGCCCCACCTCCTGGCTGAGCGGCCTTGGCTGTGGCCCTTGACCTCTCTGAGCCTCAGTAGCCTCAGCTGCGAAAGGGGTCTCCATGCACACGCTGGCCGTAAGGACGAAATCAAAGGCGCCTACAGGGAAGGCGGGGTTGGGGGGGGTGTTACACAGCTCACCATCCCCTGCTCTTAGGGCAGGAGGACTAGGGGATGAGCCTCAAGGTCATGGGCAGCATAACTCGGGCCTGGACATCAGGTCCCGCCCCCTGCAGGCCCCAACTACCCACTGGGAGGGCCGCAGGCGTATGTGTGGGACTGTGGCCGGTGTCCCCGCGCCCAGCACCCAGCCTCTGCTCAGACACACCCAGGCTGCTTGCTTCCCTCTCAGCGACACCCCCATTTGGGGAGTGAGAGACTTAACTGTTCCACGTGTCCCTCCGTCTGAGAATGGCCCCGTAGCTGCGGCAGGTCTCCTCCCAGGCTCCGGGCCCCCCATGAGGGACCGGGTCAAAGTCACAGGGTCCCTTGAGAGTCAGATGAACCCTCTGCTCCCTGCTTCTGGGACAACGCACCTCTCAAAACTCTGCCCGGAGTATCGGGGTCTCACACGCCCCCCCACAGGCGCTAAGTTGAGACCCCTGCTGAGGGTCTGAACCCCATTCCCACCAGAGGAAGCCAGCGCCCAGGGTGGGAGCCCTGCTCTGAGCGTGCTCCGGGGAGATAGCAGGGCCTCCATGTCGGGCGGTCAGACCGACAAAGGGGACTCGGAGCGGGCAGCACTCCCCGCTCTGCTCTGGGGCTGCCCTCGCCGCGAACACCTCCCCCTCCCCACACCCCAGAGACCTGGTTGCTCTGGCATGTCAGCCAGCAGGATGTGCAGACAGACTGGCCCCTCCGCCCCCCGTTTTACAAACGGGGTAACCGGGGCTCAGAGAGGCTTCCTACCGCTCTTGCCCAGGCCTTGGTGTCTGAGGCCCAGAGCACTCAGCGGGCTGGAGCGGAGCCCGGCCCCTGGAGGGCCAGCGAGGCCCGCCCTCTCCCCACTCCTGTTGTGAACAACTGATGGGAAGTGGCAACGCAGAAGGCAGAGGTTTCCGGCCGCCGGATCGGAGCGGGGAGAACAGATGGCCAATTCATCCCACCAATCTTGGCACCTCGAACAAAAGGAACAATATGTGTTTGGCTCCCTAATCTTTTCCTCAGGTTCCCAGGCAGGTGACTGGAAAGTCTGATGACAAGAAAGCATCCACTCACTTCTCTCAGGACACAAACCACAAGGCAAGCCTGACCATTGTTCGGCCTGTTCCCTCCACCCCACCCCTCCCTCCTCCCTCCTCCCCTTCAGGGCTGCCCAGGCCTCTCAGCAGCCCAGTGTCTCCACCAGAGCCCGTCCCCCGTGGGAAAGGGGCGGCAGGTGGGGACAGGGAGGCACCCGTTCTCGGAGCATTACACCCTTTCTCTGCTTTCATCCTCATACTAGCTGCACTACTGTCCCATTTTGTAGAGGGGAAACTGAGGCTCCAAGGGGTTCACCAGAGGCTGCATGGTCTAGGAGTGGCAGAGCCAAGATGAGAATAGCAGCTACAAAGCATTGAGCATCTCCTGGGGAATAAAAGAGCAGGTGATCACCATCACTTCCACCTCCACCTCCACCTCTACCTTCACCATCACCTCTATCACTACCACCTCCACCATCACCATCACCTCCACCATCACCATTACCTCTATCACTACCATCTCCACTTCTATCACTACCACCATCACCATCCTCATCACCATCACCACCATCATCACTATCACTATCACCATCACCATCACCATCACCACCACCATCACCATCACCTCTATCACTACCACCACCACCATCACCACCACCATCACCTCTATCACTACCACCTCCACCATCACCTCCACCATCACCATCACCATCATCACCATCACCATCATCACCATCACCTCCACCATCACCATCACCATCACCTTTATTTCTACCACCATCACCATCACCATCATCACCATCACCTCCACCATCACCATCACCATCATCACCATCACCTCCACCATCACCATCACCATCACCTTTATTTCTACCACCATCACCATCACCGTCACCATCACCATCACCTCTATCACTATCACCACCACCACCACCATCACCTCCACCATCACCATTACCTCCACCATGACCTTTATTTCTACCACCATCACCATCACCATCACCTCTATCACTACCACCACCACCACTACTTTGTAGACCTGCCCCACATTCTAGATCTCAGCAAGTTAGTGTGTCCTGGGAGCTGGGTGCTGGGCATGAAGACACTCCTGTGGAAAAGCCTGTTCATGTGCCAGGGTTTCCTGCAGTTGTGAAGTTTGGCAGGGGTTGGGGGATGGGGAACAGGGAGGTGGGAGGGGGGGGGGGCGTCTTTTATGAGCCCTGGGGATACATGACTACAGCTAACAGTTACTGATCACCTACTGTGTGTCTGGCACTTGCAAAGTGCTACCCGTGGACCCTGATTTGTTGGTACAATTGTCTGGGTTTCGCAGATGAAAAACCAGATGCATGGAGAACGATGTGTCAAAGCCGCACCAGCTGTTAAGGGCCCGAGAGAGGACTCTTTCCACTGCCTCAGCTGTTTCTCTTCACCTCCACCCAGCCCAGCCCAGCCCAACCCGAGGGCAGTAATGAGGCCCATGCAGGGAAAATGCAAGGGAAGGAGCTATGCCCAAGGTGTCAGCAGGTCTTCCTGTGGTGGCCAGACTTGGGCCTGGCGCCACTCTGCCTCTGCCTGTTTGTTCTCCCCACGTGGGATGGTGGCTGGTACCCCTTCGGGGTGGGTTGGGGATCCCTCACGTGTCTGGGCCCTCCCAAGACCCCGCCCTGGAGACCTAGAGTCTGTCTCCCAAAGGCGGCAGTTGTTCCCATTCTGGGATCCCTGGACGGGGCGGGCGTGGCTCCGGAGACCAGGCCTGGCTAGAGGCCTGCGAAGCTGGAGACACCATCGGAGGCGGTGGAGCACGAGCCTCCAGGCCTGGGGACCTGGTCTCCGGTTGTCCTTTCTCTCTTTGTAACCAGAGCTAGTTGGCTCTCTGCCTCTTCTCTGCCTCTGGGCCCCTCAGAAGCCAAGGGATATGTGGTGCGATGGGGAAGGCGATGGGAAGCCAGGAGGCTGAGCTGTGGCTCCGCTCTGCTGGGGGCCCTGGCGCAGCCTTTGCCCTCTCTAGGCCTCAAGCTGCTTGCCCTGCCTACTGGCGCCCATTAGAGCTCCCAGTCCCCTCACACCTGATGCCCAGGCCATCTCAGCCCAGTGAGGAGATCAGCAGGCAATGTCTGTCTGTCCTCTCCACCCAGAGAACCCCCTGAGGCAGCTCCTGACCCTCCGTGGAGAGGGATTTCAAGGGCAAAATAAATAAAGTGTGGACATGCCTCTTGCTGACAAGCTCCAGTTCTGTTAGCATGGCCGCTGCTCCTACTGTGCCGCCCACCCCTTTGGGGTCTGGGAGTCTCTTCTTAGCCACCCACCCCTTTCAGGCTGCCCTCCTCCCTGACTTCTGCTGGAGGAGCTGCTCCAAGACTGATCTGGGAGGATCAGAGACAGGCTGTCAACCATAGGAAGATGGCAAATGCAACCAGGAAGCAACTGGCTCCTACCAAGGGTATCACCGCCACCACCAATAGCCCATCCACCATCACCCTCCACTCCACCATCAACCCCGCCAGCTCTCCACCATCACCCCCACTCCACATCACCCCCCGCTCCACCACCATCACCACCCACTCCACCATCACTCCCAACACCTGACTCTACCATCACCACCACCACCACCATAATTTTCAACGATACCTCACCTTCACTACTTAGAGCTCAGTTCAAACGACACTCCCATATCACAGCCTCCTCAGACCACTTTAAGGTAAGGCCTCCTCTGACCCTCTTCCCTGTCACACACACAGACACACTGGGAGGTTACTCCTTGAAGGCAGCGACCTTGTCTGATTTGTTCCCTGCTGCATTAATGCCTGAATGAATGAATGAATGTATCTGAGCCTATACTAATGGGCTTGACCTAGTGTGGAATGCCAAGGAAAGTGTCTCTAAAGGAAGGGTTGGGGTTGATCAGTGGATGTCTGCAGAGAGTGCCGTGCGTTCTGAGAACCCACAGTAAGCAGGTGGGGGAGGCTGAAGGCTGTGGGGTGAGGAGCACAGGTGTGTGTGACCAGAGCAGCAGGCAGGGCCCTGTAAGAATGTTGAGAATGTTGCTCTATATCCTCAGATCAATGGACGTGTTGCAGCATTTTTTAAGGCTTGTGATCAAACATGTATTTCCGATTTCACAGAGGAAGGGAGGAGAGAGAGATAGAAACATCAACAATGAGAGAGAATCATTGATCGGCTGCCTCCTGCACGTTCCCTCCTGCACACCTCCAGCCTGCAACCTGAGCATGTGCCCTTGACTGGAATCAAACCCAGGACCCTTCAGTCCGCAGGCTGATGCTCGATCCACTTAGCCCAACCAGCAAGGGCTGGACATGTGCTTCTGGAAGGTCACTTTGGCTCACTCTGAGGACTAGATGGCCAGGGGGTGGGGGACGAGAGGTGTGCGGCACTACTGAGGGGCTTTTTGCTTGCTGCTGTTTAAGAGCGAAGGGTAGAGATGGCTCTAGCTGGGACCAGAGTGGTGGGTGTAAAGATGGAGAGAAGTGGAGAGAGTCAGGAACTATAAGATGTGAAAATCAAAAGGACTTGAGGATGGATGAGACTTGGGAGTGAGGAAAAGGTGCTTCCCAGGTTTAGGCTTCCATGGCTGGATGGTGGCAATGCTGACCGGAAGGTGAATGGAGGAGACCAATGCCTCACGAGGACAAGAGCACTTCAATCATTATCACTATTATTGTTGACTAGTGGCCCGGTGCACAAAATTTGTGCATGGAGGGGAGGGGTTGTCCCTCAGCCCAGCCTGCACCCTCTCCAATCTGGGACCTCTGGGGGATGTCCAACTGCCGATATATGCTCTACCAATTCCCCTCCCCTCGCTGGTCTGCTTCCCCTCCCCAACTGCCCCCTCCCTTCAGGCCTGATTATCCCTAACTGTTCCCCCTCCCCCCCGCTGGCCTGCTTGCCCCCAACTGCCACCCCCTGCCAGCTTGGTCACCCGTAACTGCCTCTGCCTTGGCCCTGCCACCATGGCTTTGTCTGGAAGGATGTCTGAAAGGTCTCCCAGAAAGTATCCCAGTCTAATTAGCATGTTGCCCTTTTATTAGTATAGATATCCTAAATAAAAAACCCTGGATCCATCACATCCACAATGACTGGGAGGCTTGACCAATAGGAAGTCAGTCTTGCAGTCAGCACTGGATTGCCATGGCAATCCAGCACTGACTACTATGGTTGCAGGCACAGCGACCCACCACTGACTGCTGAGGGGGCTGCAAATCAGGCCCCGAGAGAGGCCTGAAGAGAGAAGCAGGGTCTGATCCGTAGCCTTTGTGGCAACTGTTGATCAGCACTTGCCTCTCTCTTTCTTTCCGGGCCTGGTCAGTAGCTGTATCTCCATTTCCCTCAAGCCTCCAGGGGGATGCTGACCAGCCTGCCTTTCTGATCGGGCCATTGACAGACCCAGAGATGCTGACTGGCATAGGAACCAATCAATCAGAACCAAATCTGGGTCAACTGTGAGGAGCTAATGGCTGCCTAGGAGGCAGAACTTTTGATGCTGATTGGGATCAAAACTGACCAACCAGAATCAAGTCTGATTCAACTAGGAGGATCCAATGGCTGCCTTAGAAGATGGAGCTTTTGGTGCTGACTGGCACAGAAACTGTTCAATCAGAACCAAATCTGGGTCAACTGTGAGGAGCCAATGGCTGTCTAAGAAGTGAAGCTTTTGACTCTGACTGGCATAGAAACTGATCAATCAGAACCAAATTGGCCAGTAGAGGAGGGAAGTTGGGGGTGAGGACAGGCCTGTAGGGGAGGACATTTAGGAGTGATCAGGCTGGCAGGCAGAAGGTTAGGGGCAATCAGGCAGACAGGTGAGCAGTTAGGAGCCAGCAATCCTGGATTGTGAGAGGAATGTCGAACATCCCCTGAGGAGTCCCAGATTGGAGAGGGTACAGGCTGGGCTGAGGGACACCTCCCCCTTCCCAGTGCACGAATTTTGTGCACTGGGCCTCTAGCGTAATAATATAATAACATTGATAACTCATATTATTGGAATGCTACAAGAGGCTATGTATGCATCATACTAAGTGAAGAAATCTGTTGAAGTCACACATGTAGTGTCTTATTTTGGGTTCCTCAGAAGGATTTAAATGTAAGTGGTTTATCTGGGGAGGGAAATGGCAGAGTGGGGACATGAAACAGGGAAGGGAAGGCAGCTGATGAAGCACATGTTATCAAACAAGTTACCACTGTGGGAAAATCGGATCCAGGAAAGAAGAACCACAATAGGCGTTCCCCCCAGTGATGAGGAAGCTGGGCTCCTTAGACACCCACTCTGGCCAGTCATTGGTTGGAGGCTGCTCCCAAGGGGTGTGGATTCCCCATCTCATCCAGCCTTCCACACCTGGGGACAGAGAAAGCTCAGTGGCAAGAGAAAGCCCTTAGGCAAGAAGATATAGGTCTGGCTGTTGGGGGGCAGACAGACCTGTGTGCACTGAGATGGTGAGGACGGGGTATTATGGGGAGAGAATTCACAGTGACTGTTGGAAGTGGTAAGATAAGCGCATATCCAGGTCTTTTGGATTTCAAAGTCTACCAACGGATGAGCATATGGGTGGATGGATGAATGAATGAACAGATAGACACATGGGTGGATATACGAACAGGTGAACAACTGATTGGAAGGTGAGGTGTTCAAAGAAAGGGAGAATTAAGTGGGTGAGCATTGGCTGACTGTGTGGCTGTTGGAATGGGTGGGTAGATGAAGCGAGTTCATGCCCCACCTCCCACCGTCAGGAGGGCCTCAGTCTCTAAACCTACTCGTACACACATACACAGTCTCTAAGTCTCAGAGGCGTCCCAGCTGTGGTCTCGTGTGGATGACCAAGCACATCAGGAATGAACTTCAGGGAGGAGGGCAGATGGAGGGGGGTGGCTGTAGCAGAGGCTGTAGGTTGGGGGAACCTTGTGAGATAAAACTGGAGGAGGAGGGTGGCACCCACTGCGTCTTGCGCCTGGAATGGTGCTGCCCTGCCCAGAGCTGGCTGGGCACTGGTCCAGGAGACAACATCATAGGGCTGGCTCTGGCATGTTCGAGCCCCCCCTCCCCCCCCCCCAGCAAGGCAGCAGCTGCAGGAGAGAGAGCAGCGCTGGCTCAGGAGGCTGGGAAAGAACTCTGACATCAGGACAGGGAGTCCCATCATCCTGGCAGAGCAGAGTGGAGCCAAGGGACACCCGGTTCCAGCCCAAGCACAGCTGATGGGCTCAGCTCTGCCAAGTTTCACGGCCTGGGGCACGTTTTTATGACGGAGGGATAATGAGAGTCAGGCTTCATAGTTCTGGTCTTTCCCTGGTGCAGCGTGTGTGTGTGTGTGTGTGTGTGTGTGTGTGTGTGTGTGTGTGTGTGGTTGTGGATGCTAGGAGATTTGGCACGTGTGAGATGGTGTGTTAGCACGCGTGTGTATCTTGCAAGTATGCTTGAATAGGGGCCCATGTGTTTGTGCGTAAGGAGTACATTTGTGTACATGTAATTGTTTGTGTATGTGTGTATGAGTAGGTTTACATCTGCATGAGCATGCTTGTGGGTAAAGGCATTCACATCTGTGTCTGGGTGTTTGCACACGTGGGAACTAGTCTGTGTACTAGTGTGCATGTGGACCCAGAGGCTCATCAGGGAGTGGACTTCAGGGAATGAAAGGCCCTCCCTCTTTGGCTGCAGCCTTATCTCTTACCACCCCCTCTGTGGCTTCACGCGAACTTCAAAAGGAAACAATCAGTAGTTTTGCTAGCATTCCAGGCCAAACTTGCTCATCTTCCAGGTCAAGGTTTCACACCTCCCGTGCTATCTTCCTGGCCACCTCAGACTCCTGGCTGCCTCTCAGGCATCCCCTCCCCACCCCCACCTCCCCACCTTCACCTCCACCCCGCTTCATAGCCCTCAGAGGGCAGGATCTGTGTCTCATTTCTTTCCGGATGCCCAGGACTGGAACAGGATCTAGCGTGCAGTGGGATAAATGGATGGATGGATGGATGGATAGGTGGACAGACAGGCAGATGGGTAGATTGGATGGGGGGATGGACAGATGGATGGACAGACAGATGGATGGGGGGTGGATGGACAAGTGGACAGACAGATGGCTGAGTAAACGACTAAGCCTGGTACTTCTGCTCTAGAATCCCGGATGCTGACGGCAGACTGCTTGCAGCTTTCCCTTCGCCTTTGTTCCTCTTTGAAGAAGAAACAGCCTCTTTGCTTGCAGGCTGAAGGCTGCAACCCCAGAGCCCTTGCTTTCTCCCCTCTCAGCCCCGGCTCCCGGGAGGGCTGGTTCCAGAGTGGCCACCTACCTCACGAAGGAGCAGATTAGGCCTGAAGAGGCCTTGCTGAGGGGCTCAGGGCAGCCCCTGCCTGTGCTCAGGGCTTTCAAAGGCTGGGGAGACTGCGGGGGAGGGGCCTGACTTCAGCCCCGCTGCTAAGTGGGCAGGGATTGTGTGCCCTCCAGGCCTTGACTGCGGGCAGCTTAAGGCAGGGCCCTAGGAGTTTTGAGACAGGAAAATGGTGTTTTGTCTTGTTAATGCATTCACTTGGCTTTGAACTGGAGAGTAGTCAGGTGTCCCCAGACGGCTGCTTTGAGCCGAGGTAGGGAGGGGGCAGGCAGTCAGGCCTGGATTACAGAGGCCTTCCCCGGGGAAGGGGGCCTTTGATGGGGCCGGTCTGTTGTCCGAGTCTGCTTTGCTGGTGGCGGAGCCCTAATGAGGGGAAAGGGCTGTTCTGAGGCATTCCCTGCTCTCCCTGGGGCAGCGGGCGGAGCCTCCTTTGATGTCGCAGTCCTTAAGCCAAGTGGGGACTAATTGCCACAAGGTACAGAATGTTCTGGTTTCTTGGGGGGTCTGCAGCTTGCTCACAATGCCACAGCCACCCTGGGGTGGGGAAAGCAGCCGCTCCCGAAGGGAGACGACTGACTCGGGAGGGTCAAGCTGTTTGGGGGCTGGCTTTTTCATGCTCACAGAGCCACGCACAGAACGGGAAACACACTCTGCACCGTGCAAGCACACCGCTTTGTAAACAGCATCACGTTAGAAAACACACATGTTTTGAAAGCCCAGGAGTCTGTGCGGATGGGAGGGATTGTGGCAAAGAGAAGAGGAAGCCGCACTTTGGGTCCAGCTTCCCCACCCGTTCGCTGGACCAGGCCACTGATGTGTCCAGACGGCTTCCTGCCCCTGGGGCCAGCCTGGGTGTGAACAATCACCTTCCACACAGCATGACCTGACAGGTGAAAACGACGCCTGTTTCCACGTGACTGTCTGATTACTGAGCTTCACCCATTCCACAAAAACGTACTGAGCGCCTCTCCTGTGCCAGGCACCCCCCATTGCAAGGGCAGGAGCATGTGTTAAGCAGAAAATCAAGCAGACGATCTCCCCTTTACAGTTGTAATGGGGGGTACGAAGAATGGAGGCCTAGGAGGAGATGGCCAGTGGGGGAGTCAGCCCCTCCATAACCTGTGGGATCTGAAAAATCAACCCTTCTCAATGGAATATACACGGAGTGGCCAGATGATGATGATCTCTGAATGCATAATCATCTGGCCACTCAGTGTACATCCTATATAATAAAAGGCTAATATGCAAATTGTCCCCTCGACCAGGAGTTTGACCAGCAAGCAGGTTGGCCAACTGCCCATGTCTTCTCCCCTTGGCCAGGCTGGCTGGACCCTACCAATGCACAAATTCATGTACCAGGCCTCTAGCGCGCGCGCGCACACACACACACACACACACACATATACTGAGTGGCCAGATTATTATGCATTCAGAGATTATAATAATCTGGCCACTCAGTGCAAAATGCTTTGAAAATACAACTTCATTTCATTCCCACCACCCCAACCTTTCTAACCTTGTTCAACATCTTTCTGAGTCAGGAACAGCTTTCCATGCTAAGTCAGGTGGACAGCACACTTTCTGGGTGTTGACTGGAGTCCTGAGAAGCGGACTCATAACGGGTTGGGGGCTTGCCTAGGTCACATGGGCAGGAGGGGGCTGGCCATGGAGCCACTGGCCAGGGACTCCAGGGCCAGACCCTGGCTCCTGCCTCATGGCCAGATCCAGATTCCAAACTCTGGCGAGTCCGAGGCCTTTCGGATTCTAGAGCTTCTAAGTCAGGGGCTGTGCCAGGGCTGCCCTGGCCTGGGGCTTGTTGGTGCTCCCGATTGCAAGCCGAGCCCAGAGGCCCGGAGGCCAGCTGTCCAGGTAGGTGTCTGGGCAGTGGCCACATGCGCTGCAGCTGGGACGGGCGACGGGCGGGGTGTGCCTTCCCTACTGGCTGATGTCATGAGCTCATTAGAGCAATGGGGTTTATAGTACAAGGCAACTGTCCAAACAATAAATTAAGCCGCACAATTTAGCACTTAATTATCCTCTCTCTCGTCTACGCCACTCTTGTTCCCTGGGTGTCTGTCTGGGCCCTCCAGCTAGACGGTGAGATCTTCCCTCTGCCTCACACCCGCAGACGATCCATCACGCAGCCCCGCTGGTGCCACTCGGAACATCCCTCAGATACTTTCCCTTCCCCACGCCCTGATGGCCTTGACCTCAGCCGGGCCTCACTCTCTCCCCTGGACGATTGCCACCTCAGTTCCTCCGGCTCCCGTTCCCCTCTCCGCTGTGCCCGAGTGGCACAATGGTGACTTCCCTCGGCTTTGGCGTTCAAAGCTCCCGTGCCCAGGATGCCCTGCCTGCGTTACTAGACTCCCCTCCTAGACCTCCCCCCCCCCCCCATCATCCTGAGGAGCCAGCAGCCAGGACCAGGGAGGGGCCGAGCCCAAGTCCAACAACGTCAGCCCATGATCGTCCACACACGTCGTCCTCTCTAGGTGGACAAGCCACCCCCACACACGCACCCCTCGCACTCACTTTGCAGATTCATGCCGGGCACTGAAGCCCGAGGGTACTTTCTTGGCAACCCTTCCTCTGAGGCCCCTTGTTGCCTCTGCCCCCAGGGCCGTCTCTTAGGATGCTGGACGGTGGGGAGGCCTGCGGGGAACCACGACATGAACAACAAGACCCACGGCCCGTGGCGAGCACCCTGGTGCCCATTCCCTTTGGAGCCCCAGAGTTACAGCCTCACCTCAAGCCCTGGGAGCCCCGGTCAAGGTCCTCACAGGGGAGGAGGCTGAGGTTTGGACTCCAGGCCCCCATGTGGCCGACTTGGCCTGAGTCTGGGAGGGCAGGGACAGTGTGCCCGGCTCAGGGAGAACAGCCAGAGGACCGGGGGGGGGGGGCATTGGGGATGGGGGAGGGTCCCCATTTGACACCGAGGAACTTGGCACCCCCACTGATCACTGCCCTCTGCTCTCCCATTTTACAGTTGGGCAAATGAAGGCGCAGAGAGAAGGACGAAGGGACAAGAACCAAAGCTGAAGAGGAAGAGGGACCAAGCCAGAATCAGGCATGTGAGTCCGATGCTGCTGTGCCCTCCCCCGCCCCTCTTCCTCACATACTGGGTGAGGACACCCCCGCACGCCGCCAACCCCACACGCCGCCACCCCTGCATGCCGCAGGGCCAGCGTCTCGGGAGCTAAAGCTGAGGGGCCCCTGTCTGGTTTGCTTGCAGCCACACTTGCCTGGCACACGGGGAGCGTTCAGTCCACACTCGCCGAGTGGCTGGACGAGGACGTGAACAAGCAGGGGACAGTATCACCTTTTCAATCCCAGGAGAACCCGAAGGGATGGATAAGGACCCATCTTTTTTTTTAAATATATTTTACTGATTTTTTACAGAGAAGAAGGGAGAGGGATAGAGAGTTAGAAACATCGAGAGAAACATCAATCAGCCGCCTTCTGCACGCCCCCCACTGGCGATGTGCCCGCAATCAAGGTCCATGCCCCTGACCCGAATCGAACCCGGGACCCTCGAGTCCACAGGCGACGCTCTATCCACTGAGCCAAACCGGTTAGGGCGATAAGGACCCATCTTAGCCCTTTACGCCCAGGGACCCCCACAACCGCCCTCGAGGCCAGCGCCGTCGCGCCCATTTTACAGACGAGGACGCCGAGGCCACAGGGGGTGCGGTTGGCCAGAGCCCCGCGGTCGGAAAGCAGCTCTCCGGCACCGGAGGAAACAAGGCATTGCCGGGCCATTTGTTTAAAGAAAGGAAGTTTCCCTCCGGTGTGTACACAGGGGGCGAGTTCCCGGAAGCCGTGGTAAATATCACCCCTTCTCCTGGGGGCCTGTGGGCTCACGCTCCGTTATTGACCAACGTCCCGCCGTGCGCAGATCCAAGACCCTGTCCTCCAGGGGGACACAAAGACACGTGTGCTTCGGGGGGGGGGGCAGGCAGCAGTGCCCTGGAAGCAGGGGTGAGGGGAGGGGAGGGGCTGGGCAGGAGCTGGGCACCGAGTCCAGGCGCGGCGGCCCTTCCAGCACCCCCCTCTGGGTGCAGCGGCAGGCTGGAGTTCCCGCAGCTCGTCCCTCGTTTCCATAAGGGGGAGCTTGTGCGCGGGAGATTCCCTCCAGCTGGTGCGGGCACCCCGGGACCTGCGCCCTCTGCAGCGGCCAGCTGGGTCTCCGCGGGCACGTGGCTGAGTCCTGCCTCCTGCCTCCCACCGCCTGACTAGGGTGAGGGCCTGACTAGGGTGAGGGCCTAGGTGGGCAGCCACGGGCATGCATGCAGGCTATCCCCCCACCCCCACCCCCACAGCCTTTTATTCACCCGAGGAACCCAGAGACACCGGGGACAAGGCCCCACGTGGAAAGAACATGGCTGTGGAGCCGGACAGGATGGGACTCAGCCCAAGCCATCACGGACTGGCCACAGGGCCTTGGGCTGGCCCCTGCCCTGGGACCTCCGTCTCCTCCTCTGTAAAATGGACGCGCCAACGTCAGAAGGATGGCAGAGGGCCGGCCACTGTGCCTGGAGCCCAACAGACGCTTCAAAAGGAAGGCCCATCGCTGTGACGATGGTCGTCCGGGTCATCTGTGCGGGTGGGTCCTCGCCCTCCCAGAGATCCCCGCTCACAGGGCTTGGGTGTGCAAACGCAGAACCCGGTGCTTCGCTCACCAGAAATGATGGCAAAGCAAAAGAGACTATTTTAGACGGGGCGGGGGTGTGTGGGGGGGTGGGAGAGTCTCCACAGCTGAATTCTTCGCCCAGATTCAACAGCCAGGTTCTCTTCTTTTTGAACGCCAACCCCCTCGTCCAACAGATGGCTCTTTGGGGGGTGGGGGTGTTAGTGACCGTGCCAGGTGCTGTTCATTCCCGACTTGCTGTGGTCCTCGGTCTGAATCACCCCGTCTCCTTCCATTTGGTTCCTGCCAGCAAGCAGAGCACATATACCACGCTCCCACCCCCCGACCCCCGCAAGCCGCCTCCCCACACGGTCACCGAGCCGCTCGGGGGGCAGAGCGGCCGCTGCCAGCGTCCTGGGCCCCTTGGCTGCCGTCGTACATTCTCTTTTCCCCAAAATGGAGAGAGCATTTCTCCCCGGTCATCGCGTGGATTTGCGTGATCACCACCACAACCAGACACAGCCCTGCCATGGCCACAGAGACGTCCCTCACGGCCCTCTGCCCCCCCCCCAACCCCCGGCAACCAATCACTGAGACAGAGATCTCTCCAGAGCCAGAGAACAAGCACAGCCATTGGAAACGAGAAGAGGAGCCCTGACCGGTGTGGCTCAGTGGACAGAGCGTCGGCCTGCGGACTGAAGGGTCCCAGGTTCGATTCTGGTCAAGGGCATGTTCCTTGGCTGTGGGCACATCCCCAGTAGAGGGTGTGCAGGAGGCGGCTGATCGATGTTTCTCTCTCATCGATGTTTCTAGCTCTCTGTCCCTCTCCTGTTCTCTCTGTAAAAATCAATAAAATACACTTTTTTAAAAAGAAAGAATCTGGAAGAAGAGAAGCAACGGGTCTCGCTCCACCTCCAGAACAGCCGGAGGACCCCGGGGAGCATTGGGGATGGGGGAGGGTCCCCATTTGACACCGAGGAACTTGGCACCCCCTAAGCTCTCCCATTTTACAGTTGGGCAAAAGAAGGCGCAGAGAGAAGGACGAAGGGACAAGAACCAAAGCTGAAGAGGAAGAGGGACCGAGCCAGAATCAGGTGTCTGAGTCCGATGCTGCTGTGTCAGGTCCAGCGGGCCTACCCCGGGCCTGCCCACTGAGAACACGGCTGTTCGGCGTCTGGTTGTGGTGGTTCGTGACAGCGGCGAGAGGAAGCTGATGCAACCCTGCGACCGACCGACCGACCGACCGACCGAGATCCTCGCACCGAAACCCCAACGTACGTTCCCGCTCTGTCCTCAGGATCCGATCCCACAACCGACAGTCCGAGCTCTGTGCTCAGCAACTCCTCCCCAAAAGGACCCTGGGGCTTTGCTGCCGCCAAACCGGCTCCTCCGTGTAGCATGTGTCCTCAAAGCCGCCTGCATTACCCCAAGTGTGTGTGTGTGTGTGTGTGTGTGTGAGTGTGTGTGTGTGAGTGTGTGTGAGTGTGTGTGTGAGTGTATGTGTGTGTGTATGAGTGTGTGTGTGTATGAGTGTGTATGAGTGTGTGTGTGTATGAGTGTGTGTAAGTGTGTGTGTGAGTGTGTGTGTGTGAGTGTGTGTGAGTGTGTGTGTGAGTGTGTGTGTGTGTGTGTGAGTATGTGTGTGAGTGTATGTGTGTGTGTATGAGTGTGTGTGTGTATGAGTGTGTGTGAGTGTGTGTGTGTAAGTGTGTGTGTGAGTGTGTGTGTGAGTGTGTGTGTGTGTGAGTGTATGTGTGTTTGTATGAGTGTGTGTGTGTATGTGTGTGTGAGTGTGTGTGTGTGTGTGTGAGTGTGTGTGTGTCTGTGTGTGTGAGTGAGAGTGTGTGTGTGTGAGTGTGTGTGTGTGTGTATGTGTGTGTGTGAGTGTATGTGTGTGTGTATGAGTGTGTGTGTGTGTATGAATGTGTGTGTGAGTGTGTGTGTGTGTGTGAGTGTGTGTCTATGTGTGTGAGTGAGTGTGAGTGTGAGTGTTTGTGTGAGTGTGTGTGTGTGTGTAAGTGTGAGTGTGTGTGTGTGAGTGTGAGTGTGTGTGTTTAAGTGTGAGTGTGTGTGTGAGTGTGTGTGTGTCTGTGTGTGTGAGTGAGTGTAAGTGTGAGTGTGTGTGTATGAGTGTGGGTGTGAGTGTGTGAGTGTGAGTGTGTGTGTGAGTGTGTGTGTGAGTGTGGGTGTGTGTGTGTGTGTGTCTGTGTGTGTGAGTGTGTGAGTGTGTGTGAGTGTGGGTGTGTGTGTGAGTGTGTGAGTGTGAGTGTGAGTGTGTGTGTGAGTGCGTGTGTGCACACAGAGGCGAGGGAGAGGAGAGAGCCGGGCTAAAACTTCCTCTGAAGCATCCTAAGTCCCCTGTCCAGTATGGCAGCCACTGGCCATGCGTGGCTCCTCAGCTCTGGACATATGGTGACTCCAAACTGAGATGTGCTCTGAGTATGAAATACACCGGACTGCAAACTCTTAGTGCTATAAAAAAGGGAGGGGGGGTATCTGTTGGGTTAAGGAAATATATTAATAATGAGAATGTTACCTGTCTCTCCCTCCCTCCCCCCTTTTTTAATGTGGCCACTAGAAAATTTTAAATTACAACTGTGGCTTGCATTTGTGGCCTGCACTGTGTTTCTATCGGTCAGTGTGGGGCCAAACTCCCTGGCCCACAGCCCTCTATGATCAGCCGTGGGCAGTGGCAGGGCAGCGGCCAGAGCCAGGGCCTCGGCTCTCAGCCACCGCAGGCGAGTCTGCCAAACCCGGAGGTCCTGGCTCTCGGCAGCCAGTGCCCAACCACAGACCCCACAATGCGGCGGAAAGTGCTGGGGTCAGACAGACCTTGGTTTGAGTTCAGCTCCTCTGGAATTTTCTTGCCTTTGGCCCTTTATCCACTTCAGTTTCCTTATGCACGAAACGGGGAAATAACCCCATCACACTCATGGAGGCGTTCCTTTAGTCTACCAACTCCTGTCAGACCTACTGTGTGCCAGGCACAGGCCTAGGCCCTGCCTGGCTCCGCGGCAGCCCAGGAGGAGCCGGCACGGCGTTCTGGCGCTCGGGCCTCTGCCCTGCCTCCAGAAACACCCTCTCTTGCTGAGAACTTCTCAGCGGTACGTTTGATGACCCCACTGGTTCTCTGAGCTACGATGGCAGCTCCAGGCATGGGTTTGCATCCACCTCAGCCACCACTTGATGACTTTTGCTCAGTCATCTTTTCTCTGTGTCTCTATTTCCACATGGATAAAAGGCGGGTGCTAACATGACCCGAGCCCGCGGCCTGCTGTGAACATTCACCCAGAGAGCACGCACAGAGGGGGAGCTGCTGTTAGTATTGCTGCTATTGCCGTCATTAACGCTGTCATTTCTTTGCCTCAGAACCCAGCGACTTCAGGCCGCTCCCAGGAGCAGAGAGGGAAGGCCTGGAAAGACTTGAGAGTCTCCGAAACCGGTGTTGCTCAGTGGCTAGAGCATCGGCCTGCGGACTGAAAGGTCCCAGGTTCGATTCCGGTCAAGGGCATGTGCCTTGGCTGTGCTGATCGATGTCTCTCTCTCATCGATGTTTCTGGCTTTCTATCCCTCTCCCGTCCTCTCTGTAGAAAATCAATAAAAAAAAAAAGAAAAGACGAGAGTCTGCACAGACTCCTGGCATGAAGGGCTGCCACTCAGGCTCCATCCTCCTGTTTCAGATGCTGTTGGGGACCCTCCCATGGCCCCTCAGAGGACCTCCACCTGCAAACCCCTGGGTCCTCTGCTCGCCGCCATTCACAAGGCCTGTGCCAGGGCTGGGCTCCTGGCACAGCAAGTAGCCCTGACCCATGGGGGTGCCGGGGCCACAGTCCTCGGGCGGGGCGCCTCCCCGGCGTGCTCCTCGTTCTCCCCCAAGTTGCTCAGTGGATCACGCTCGTTGCCCAGGGTGGGAACTGGCCTGATAAATGCCTCATCGCGTGTCTTTCCCCCTCGGCCCCACCTCCTCGTTCTGCTGTCTCCTTGGCAGTTCAAGTTCTGCTTCCGGAAGAATCCCACCGAGACAGCCTTCTCTCTTCTTCCTCTCGAGAGAGCCCTGTGCCGGACCCGCGATGTCTCCTCCCAAAGCGCCACAAGCCCGGGAGGTTTCCGCCTCCAGGCCCGGCTGCCCCCCCCCCCCCGCCCGGGGCCGTCACCGTAACCGGAGGGGACCGGCCCGGCGACTGGCCTCCAGCCCAGGGCCTCTTCCTGGAAAAGTCCTCTCCCGGCCAAAGAGGGCTCTTCTGCTGCCCTCGAGGGAGAAGCGCTTTCCTATCTGACAATGTCCCGTGCGTGCCGTTTCTGATGGGGAAACGTGTGGGCTGGGCACACACCTGTCTTTGGGCTGGCGACATTCGCCGCCAATAGGCACGGGCGAGAGGCTCCTGGGGGGGGGGGGGTTCCGAAGGATGCACAGAAGGCACCGCCATCTACCCCGCCATTCGTTTGAGACAGTCAGTGGTGCAGAAGGGCCACCGATTAGTCAGGGGTTCCCCTCTCCTGGGGACCCCGCCTTTCCAGAGGGCTCCTTGATATTGGGGTGCCGGCACTGTGAGGAGGATTGGGGTTCCTAATTTTAAACACAGACTCAACTTCCAAAAGCGGGAGAAATGGAGCAGAGATATGAGGTGGGTTGAATGATGCCCCCCCCCCCCCCCAACCTGATAGGTTCAGGGTATAACCCTGGGAAGCTAGGCATGTGCCTGTGGTGATGAGTTGTCCTGGGTTATCTGGGTGGGCCTATGTCCGGTGACAGCTGATCTTGTGGGAGAAAGGCCGGAAGGAGAGAGAGGCAGACAGAGGAGACGTGGGAGAGGCACTGCTTTCTGAAGAACGAGTACCCGCCCAGGTTTTTGCAATATTTGCCAAAGGCTTTGTCCTCCACACCGGCTGCGGGTTATGGGCAGCACCGCGGGATGGCTTTGTACGTGATGGTTGCCCTCTCTGAGCCTGTCCCTCCCCCTGTTCCACGAGGACCAGCATGGCGTCCACTGCCCAGGGCCGTGAGGAGGGTCAGGGAGCCTCAGCGGCTCTCCAGCTCATCGGCTGCTTCAGGACACAGACCTTTTGGGTTTGTCCCACGTAATTTTTTATTTTTTATTAATTTAAATTTGTCACTAACCTCACACCACCAGGAAGACTTTCTATGACAATCCCAGAGTCTCGAGAAGTCAGAAAACCTGCCAACCCAATGTCACCAGGAAATAATTGGCTGGAGCAGACTCGCAGCCGACCCGGCCGGGCCCCCTCCGTTAGCCGCAGGCCTCACCCCTCCCTATCGCACTGCACGCACCCGACGTCGTTCATTCCCTTCCCCACGCTGGCCCCTGTCAGCATCCCCGTTTGCCATGGGCCGCGGGAAAGCTTTCTGTGCGCTGTTCGCTAATTTCATTTCTGTTTCACAAAGAGACAAACCCCAGGCCGGCCTCTCTTTCAGGAGAGCGTCTGCAGTGGGGAGAGGGACCGATGAAAACCCCTGTCAGACAGAATTTTTTACTTAATAGAATTTGTTGTAACCAGATCAGCAGCGTCCTTTAATCCCAGGCCTCTGACTTGTGGAAATCCCTTTGTTACCCAGAACTAGATACACATGATGGTCCTCGTTAAAACCAGGCGCTGGGGCAGGGCGGCTTCCCTGTGTGCGCGCTCTGGCCAAGAGGATGAGGGCCCTCTCTGGTTTGACAGTGAAGCAATCCTTTTAGAATCTGGTTCGAACCAGTTCAAGAGGCACTTTTAGGGCAAAACCAACACCTTTGGTTTGCATTCCGTCACCAGAGCTACTGCTGGTTTTCTGGGACTTGGGCGTCCGTGTATAGACTCGGCCTCGACGCCCGGCTCTGCCTTGTCCTCGCTGTGTGACTTCGGGCTGTCGCTGCCCCTCCCTGGGCCCTGGCGCTCTCGTGGCGGACAGGGTCAGAGGACCGGCCCTTACACGGCCAGACTGCTGTAGGGATCTGAGATGAGAGAGGCCAAGCTCGAGGCATCGGAGCCTGGACATCGGGGATATTTATTATTCTTATGATGACGGATGGCCCTTTTAGGAGGCGGCCTTGATTGCAGCTTGGGAAGTCGAAGTATGGATTATGATGATTTTATTGTTCACACAGACTCGCAGCCGACTCCTGCCTCTGTCTGCGAGCCTCGGAAGTAATACGGGGAGCTTGATAGTAACGGCGAGGGCTCACAGTTACTGGGTTATTTCCTACGAACTGATAGAACCCTCCTCCCCCCGCCCCTCCTGCTCCCTCCCCTTCTCCACCGTGGCCTGTGGTACTCGAGGGTTAGTTCTGCACGAACACGTTGGGAGTCGGGAATAGGAAAAGATCCTCAAAGCCTGTGGATCGCACACCAGACCACGTACTTCCTGACGGGGGGTGTCCGCCGGGGGAGGTCAGATCCAGGGCTGGCAGGTGGGGGGTGCCGTGGGCACATTGAGGGAACCGTTCTCTGGCCCCCGACTCTCTTCCTTGCATGACAGGAGGACCAGCATTGCTGGGCCCCTGGCATAAATGCTGGCCACCGCAGCCCTGAACATGCCCTCCCATGCGTCCGAACGGCCTGAGGGGCACGCTCTCTCAGCCTGCAAACTCGGGCCAGACTCTCCGTCCATCTCTCCGAGGCTCCGTGTTCTGGCCTGTCCAGTGCACACTCGCGCCCATCCCGAGGGGCTGCTGGCGATGGGTGTGCAGGAGGGTGTCCTGTGACGTGCCCAGCGTGACCCTGGCACCCGGAGGAGGCTCAGTGGCCAGTGCAGACCTGGCATCGGCAGGCCCTGGCTCCCCTTTTTCCACTGATTGTGTCTCCGAGTGACAGGGCCAAGGTGGGGGGGGGGGGATTCGAAGCCCTCCAGACTCCACTCGGCTCTAATTGGACGCCATCGCGGAACGAGGTCCAGTATTTAATTTGGCCTGAGCTTGACAGATCTTGCGCACACGGCTCGCGGCTCACTCAGGGCCCGGGTTCCAGGGGGGATTCTTGGCCTGGGCTCCGGGCACACTGGTGCAGAGAATGTCGCGTTCGATTACGGCTGATTGCCCCTGACAGTTGTCTGGGTGAAGTTTATAAGGTACATCTAATCTGGATGCATCTGGTCATAAAAATGCAAAACAAGCCGTTCCCACCCAAGTTCTCACTCCAGATGTGGGTTGATTCTCGGTGATTGGCACCATATTTTTTGCAGCTGTCCCACATTTCAAATCTCCTTCTATTTAAAATATATTCATCATAATTATGGAATGCAATAAACAAACTTCAGCCTGATGACAAGCTTTAAATATAAGAATGTTTCGGCTTCAAGTCAATGCCGCGGAGCCCCAGCCCGGGCTGGAGTCGGCACCGCGAGAGTTCTCCGAGGGAGCCCTGACCTTGTCACCACGAACCAGACAGAGTTATTTTCGCGCAAGTATTGACTGATATCTGCGGGGGGCGGGGGAGAGAAAAAGCTATTTATGTCGGGGAGAAAAATGTGCACAAGCCATCAGAAAGCCACGCTGTCAGACAAAGAAAAATAACTGGCCCCGACCTCACCGGGGTGGAGGACTCCCCGCCGTGCCTGTCTCGGGCCCAGGCCGGGGAGCGCAGTGGTGAGCGCACCGGCAGGGCCCCTGGTTCCAAGTCCCAGCTCCCACAGGCCACCGCTGTCACCTCGAGCGCTACTCTGTCCCCCCAACTCGCCGTGCCTCGGTGTCCTCGTCTATAAAGCGCAAGGCGACAACAGTGCTTACCTTGGAGGGGCATCGTGAGCGTCCAGTGCGGGGTGACCGGGCCCGGCACGCAACGATCGCCAGGGTCAGGGTCAGCGGACCTCGCCCCACCGACTCTCTCGGGGAGACGCGGAAGGTTTCAGGGGCCGTGTGACCTGTTTGGGGTCACACAGCGTGCGCGGCAGAGCTGGGATTCCAGCCCCGACCGCCCGACTTCACTGCCAGGAGCCCGTGCGTGGTCGGTTTCGAGCATCTCAGCGTTTTCTGAAGCTCCCGAGAGGCTTGGTGGCTGGCCTCCCTCCGGTGGCTGCCATGCCGTCCCACAGCACCGTGTGAACCCGGGCCCCGGCTCACCTCGTCTCCTCTGCTGTTTAAATGTGTCTCCCATCCAGATTAGGGAAACAAGGAGGAAGGTTCGCTAGAGACAGGCCAGCCTCGAACCGCGCTGCTGGGGTGTTTAGCCGCCTTGGACCTCGGCCATGACCGTATCGGCGCGCCCCCCTCCCCCCCTCCCCCGGTTCCTCGAGGAAAACCAGCACCCGCCGGAGTTCGGGCCAACAATCTGCCCCTCTTTAACGTGAGGCCGTAAGTCACAAGCCTCCGGTTCCCGAAGAAGCCTGTGGAGCTAAATTTGTATCCTGACCCCGATGACTGTCCTCCCATTGGGCCCACGAGCGCATCCGCAGAGCCGGGGCCTCCTGGGGCTGTGCCCGCAGCCCGGGCCCAGATGGAGAGGACTCCGGGCGTCCTGTTCCTGAGAGACGGGGAAGCCCGTCCGTCACCGGGCCCGCGGGCCCACGTTCAATGTCAAAACAGTGTGTGCGCCCCCCCCAGACCCCGCCACCCCACCCGGGGGACAGACCGGTCCCGGCAGGCCCTGTGCTTCCAGCAGGAATGGGAGCCTCTGCTGGAAAGGGGGTTCTGGTCCCCCCAGGACCCTCCAAATGTCTGGGGTGTCTCTGAGCCTCACCTGCCCGGCTGGGCTCCTGTCTGGGCGAGGTCACACGGGACTGTGGCAAGAGACAGGCGGATCGAGGTTGAAACAGGGGGCCCCGCGGATGACAAACTGGGTGAGCTGGGTGAACTGGGGTGAGGAGCTGGCCACCTCGGAGACGCCCCCGCCTGTGAAATGGAAACTATCGTCTCCAACCGGCAGGGCTGTCACGGGGACCTGACCAGATGACACGGGGCGAGGACCAGGCCCGCAGCCAACGCTTGCCCAGCAGAGGCTGGGGTTCCACTTGGGTCAGGAAGGCATGTCACGTGCAAGTCTGCTTCTCCTTCTGTAGCCGGTGGCAAATAGACGGCACCTCTCCTTGCAACACCCATCCATCGGCGGGGCCTGCCGGAAGCGCAGTCGTTGACCTGTGATGTCTGCCGCGGACTGGGAGGGGCGGTAACTCTGTGGGGTCCAGGTGTTGCTGCCCCCTTTCCGCGGGGCAGGTTCCGAAAGCGGGAGCTGGGCCTGAAAAAGAACCTCTTTCCTCGTATATGCCACGAAGCCTTTTTTGCGTCATTCTCCCATGGCTCTCCCGAACAGGCTCAGACACAGCCCCCTGGGACCCCACCTCGCCTGGAATTAAATCCAGAGACAAGCGTCGTCATTTGATGGATGTGGAAACGAAGGCCAAAGGTCAGATGGATGAAGCAGGTACCTGACAAAACCAGGTTGGACTTTGAAAGGGATCTGTAGCATCACTCCAGAACACTGGCTCTGCCCGCATCTCTCCCTGGAATCTTGAAATGCTCCCCTTCTGCTCCCCAAGTCCCTTTACCTTCCCAGGGCTCAGTTTACCTGTCTGCAAATGGACACAGAAACTACCCCTTTCTCCCAACACCAGCGGGCTGCGAGAGGATGAGGGGAAACTGTGTGTGGTAGAAAGGCTTGGATAAAATCTCTCCGCCTGCCATTCTTTGAGGGGGGAAATAATTTGGGGTGCGATGCTTCTGCACTTGTCAAAGGGGGCCTTTGTGAGCTTCTTCCTGGGGCTTGCGAATTCCTACAGATTGCCCTGGACCGCCGTGTGGAGTGCTTCAGCGTTTGGAGTTTCGAAACGAGACTGATTTTATGACCTCACTTCTCCTCGCTGAGCAGCAGGCTCTGTACCTGCGGGGGACGGCTACCTTCTGGCCGGGCTGCTCTGAGGCCAGGGCCACGTGGAGAAGCCACCGGAATGCAGGAGGTGCACACCGAAGGCCACGTTCCTTCTCCCGAGGATCTGCTAGGGCAGTGGTCGGCAAACTGCGGCTCTCGAGCCACATGCAGCTTGTGAGCAGCGGTTTGCCACTCTGTTGATTAATGAGTTTGCCCACCACTGTTAGGGTAACCTCGCCAGGGCTTTAAGGTACAGAATTTTCTTTTCTACAAAGAAATGGCAATAATGAAATGTGTGTGTGTGTGCAAGTAGGTGAATGGGAGTGGGTGCATGTGTGTGAGTGGGTTATGAATGGGTGCGTGTGTGTGTGTGAGTGCATGTGTGTGTGTGTGCGTGAGTGTATGTGTGTGTGTGCGTGCATGTGTGTGAGTGGGTTATGAGTGGATGCGTGTGTGTGTGTGTGCAAGTGTGTGTATGTGTGTGTGGTGTGTGTGTGTATGAGGAGGAGGAGGGAGGGTGGGCTGCAGAGAAGTAAAGTGAGGGAGGGGAAGAACAGCGGAGCATTTTAGTGACTTGCAGATGAAAGCTCCTTCTAGCTGGATGCGTTAGCCTTCTAACACCAGCTTAGCTGTGTTTGGAAAAATGCTTAAGCCGCCATAGGATGCCAAGTCATGCCTATGTCAGAGCGTCTATTTTGGAAATTTGCATATCCCTCTCCCAGGAGAAGAAGGCCCATTGGGACAAAGTGGTTGATGTTTGGTGACATCGTGTGCAGAAAGGGGCACCGTGAGGGAGAGGGACTCGAAGAGAGGGGGGGAGCCTGGAGAGGAGAGAGGGGGTCAGGAGGGACAGATGGACAAAGGGAGGCGAGGTCCCGCCCATCCCCTTTGATCTTGAACCTGCCTCTGTGGACGTCAGGTAGACACGCTCCGTTTTCAGACCTTGAAGCTCCTCCCGGGGCCTGCCTGCCCCGCCGGCTGCGTCTGCAGCGTTTAACGGCCCAAGTGGAGCCAGATGGTGGCCCCGAGCCAGCCCGCGTTTGACAACCAGATGCTGAGCTCACACAAAGGGGACCCCGGCCTGGCTGCTGGCGGGGAGCTGCACTCCGCAGAGCGCCAGGCCCTCTCCGTGCCTGGACCCCCGAGGCAGGCCCTGCCTCAGCCTTGGCCCCCAGGAGGGGCCCCAGAAACCGGCTGGGCTGGGGCCAGGGAACCAGACAGAGCTGGGTTGGAATCATGATCCACCGCTGACCAGGGGGCTCGGGGCATGTGGTTCTGAGCCTCAGTTTCCTCATCTGTCAAATGCTCAGGTCTCGGGGCCGGTGAGGGGATTAAAACAAGCCGTGTGAAGAACCTGTTCCAGAGAAGACCAGAGACTCGGGGGCGGGCTGGGCAGGCTGGGGCAGCCTCGAAGGGTGACAGCCTGGCCTTCAAGTTCTAGAGTTCTCATACCGCGTCACAGAGCCCAGGGGAGGCCACACCAAACCGCACTCTGGGTTTCTTGCGAAGGGCCCTCGTACCGGAGGCTGGGAGTGAGCAGCCGGCCCCTGCTGGCCTCAGACTCTGGCCCTGGCGGGGGAACCCCACCTCCCACACCCCTTTCCCTCCCTTGGGTTCTTCCTCACGGAGGGTCCTGACAATCCTCCAGGCCCCTCTGCCGTGGTCGACATGGCCTTTCGTTGAGCAAGAAAAGCAAAACACGCCGAGGGTTGAGCTGTCATCTCATCCTCAGGACGAAGCTAGAGTCCCAGGGCCACCTCATCAGCCCCATCCACTAGAGGGCCGGGCGCGCAGAGACGACACCCAGATTGTCTGGGACCCCAGTGAGTGGCTGCTTCTTTTTGGAAAAATATGTTTCAATCTATTGTTCACACAACATGGCTTTCCAGCTAGCCATTGTCTGGGGCTCTCCAAGAATATTTTATTTTTATTTTTTAAAAATATATTTTAGTGATTTTTCACAGAGCGGAAGGGAGAGAGACAGAAAGTCAGAAACAACGATGAGAGAGACACATCGATCAGCTGTCTCCTGCACACCCCGTACTGGGGATGTGCCCGCAACCAAGGAACATGCCCTTGACCAGAATCGAAGCTGGGACCCTTCGGTCCAAAGGCCGACACTCTATCCATGGAGCCAAACCGGTTTCGGCCAAGAATATTTTAAAGCATTTAGGCATACAGCAGGTGCCTCTCCCACCCCAAAAGGAAGACGCCTGTGCTTTTCGTGGGTTGGGGACCGGAGTATATACCATCGGAAGGACACCACAGGCCGAAGAGGGAGAAGGGGTCTGGGCTGATGAAGGGAGACGGCTCCCGTGGGTTGTCCCTGTTTTCCGTCTGACCTGGCCACGCCGTCAGAATGGCTAGCCCAGCCGAGGAGGATAGGAGGCAGACAGGTGATTCCGACTTCCAAAGAGACCAGCACAAGGTCTTGGGGAGCCACAGGGAAATGCCGGCTCAGCTTAAAGGAGAGCCCTTGGGCTCCCCACGGCAGGTCAAGCCCAAGATCTGCCCAGAATAGCAAGCAGGTGTCGGCGTGCGCAGAGGCGCGATGGGCACTCCAGGGAGGAGGTGGGGGAGGTGGAGGCCTGTTGGGGGCCTGGGAAGACTGTGGGTGCTGGAACATAATGTGGCGGAGAGGTGAGGGAGATGTGAGGGGTGAGGTGCATGCGGAACATGTGAGTACGTGTGTACGTGTGGGGGATGTGGCGGGGGGGGGCCTTGGAATGCGGCGCTGTGAGATCTGAGGGAGGCTGGAGACGATCCTGCAGGCAGTGGGGTGCCACAGACAGGTTTCCTGACCAGGGAGCGCCTGACCGGGTGGATGGGTGTCCCAGTGATCTGGGAAGCTGTGCCGAGTGGCTGCAAGGGGTGAGCCCAAGGGCAGGAAGACGGCCCAGGACATGGGTGGTGGCAGCTGTGGGGACACGGGAGAGGCAGTGGGTTTTGGAAATCAATGTCACAGGAAAAGCCACTAAGACTCGGTGACAGCTGCCATGTCCCAGAAGGACTGATTTGCATAAGTGCTGGTTGTCTGCGAAGTCCCACCGGACGGATGGGTGGCTAATGGAATTCATGCACGTGGAAGAGTTTCACCTCCTTGTCAACAGCAAACAGGCATAGACGCCGCTCCCCCGGGAGTGAGCGGAGGTGCTGAGAGGAAGGACAGGAAGGGCAGCTCCTGCCCAGGAAGTGGCGATCTACCAGGAGGTCTTGCTTCTAAGAGGGTTTGTGACCAGCATCCCATAAAGCAGATGGTAGCCGCCCCGCCGGCTGCAGCTCGCACGTGTCCTGGCTCAGGCACCCTGCATCGCTGCCACGGAACCCCAGCAGGAAGAGTCAGCCTCCCCCTGCCCCCCATCCCGTGTCCCATGGGCTAGGCACCGGACTGCAGGCTTACGCCTACTGTCTCCTATGATGGAGCCCTGGGTTGAGCGAACTCTCTGTAATGGGCCACACAGTCCAAATTTTAAGTTTAAGGACCATCCAGTCTCTGTCCCAACTACCCAGCACAGCCACTGTAGTGTGAAAGCATCCACAGACCTTGTGTAAAAAAAAAAAAAAAGGATGTGGCTGTGTTCCAATAAAACTTTATTTATAAACACAGTCTGGGGGCCATATTTGGCCTGTGGGCCAGATGGACAAATGGGGATGGAGTTCTCAGGTGTCTACTCACGCTGTAGATGAGGAAGCTGAGTGTGGCCGCCAGGGCCCAGGGGACAGAGGCCATTCAGAAGGGGCAATGGAGGAGGTGTTACTAAAGCGGCTGTCGACAAGGTGTGAGGTTAGGGGGCACCAACCGGGGGACTGCAGTCCTCCGCAGCAGTGGGGAGCTGTTGAGATCCCGAGGCTTGCGGGGCGGCAGGTGTGGTTTCCAGAACCTCTCGTTGGACGAGGGGCCACCCAATTGAAGCCGTGGCTGCCTTGCTGGAAGGAAGCTGGGGAGAAACTCAGGCCTGTTTCCTCTCCTGCCCTCCAACCTCCTGCTATCGCCCCCTGTTGACCAGATCTAGCAGGAAGCCAGGGGCCAAGGGAACCACTGAGGCAGCCCATCAGGCAGCCTCCAACAGCTCCGGAGAGGACGGAGGAGGGTGGGTGGCAAGTGGAGGGAGTCTGAGCAGCTGCTCAAGGTCAGGCAGCCGGTGAGTGACGGCCGTGGTCAGTATGTTCTCCAGTCACCACGGTCTCTCCATGCAGAAGTCGCCGTGGGAAGGCATGGGGTGGCCCAGGGGAGAGGGGCTGTGGGAAGACTGGGAGGCAAGAGCTTCCCACGGATGGAAACCCCCACATGTGACCTTATGCCCAGGCTTTGGAATCGGATGGGCCTGGTTCAAATCCAAGCTCTGCTCCTTCCTGGTTCTGTGGCCTGTGCAGGCCAGTGTGTCTCCCAAAACTGGGGTGGGAGTCCCTCTAGGGGTGTCAACGCACCTCCAGTCCATTCCATCTCCGTCGCTGGTTCAAAAGGCAAATTCTCAGGCCCCATCTCAGATGATCAGTGCCCCACTCTGCGGGTCAGATCGACAAAGTCCTGGGGACGATTCTGATGCCCCCCAATGTGTGAGAGACAGTCTACTGGCTTCCCGGGAACAATCAAACATGCCACCCAGCCGCAGGCCTGTCGCTGGCACACCCCTCATCGACGGAGCCGCAGGACTGACCGGAATCAGGCGATCGAATCATTGCGGCCGCCAGAGACACAAGCTTGCTTTCATTCCCCTTTTACAGAGAAGGAAACCGAGGACGAGAGAGAGCCAGAGGCTTCTCTGAGTCGGGAGGGACTCAGTAATAGCCGGCTCCCTTCCCCATCCCCTCACAGTAGGAGGCAGAGCAGTATCGGCAAAGGCCAGAGGGGCCCCTAGACAAAGTTCAAGGGCTGATGGGGGAGGGCCGTGGACTCAGGAATCTGCAGAGAAGGGGCCACCCAGGAAGACCTGGCACATCCACTGAGCCTGAGCGGCCTCAGGAGAACCCCACCTCCGCCAGCCGAGCTGCGAACCCTCAGCAGGCGGCGTGAAATCAGCCAGGGTGTGTAATTCACAGGAAGGGACTGCAAGCTCCAAATGGACACCCCTCCCTTTTTTTTTAATCAGTCAATGGGATCTGTCTACAGTGAGGGGTCCTCAGACCCCAACTCCTTCTGAGAGGGGGAAGTGTGCTCTGTGAGACCCAGGCATCTTTCTCTGGCATCTTTGTGTGGAGGTACCTGGAGATGTATTTTTTAAAGCTAATAAATCATAAACCTTGTTTGAGGCCCAATCCAGAACAGATGTAATGCATATGGTCAGTAGACTTGGAGTTGCAAATAAATATGTTTGGAAACCAAATATTTGAAAAGCAATTCTTCTTCTCCGTCTTCTCTTAGTTCTAAGTGCCACTGCCAAGATCGGTTCAGGGATTTGGTTTCCCCCAAAGCTGTTGCCACGCTCCCTCGGCCAGAACGGAGATGAAATGCCACAGGCCAGGAGTGCACAGAGCTTCCAACTCGCATGCCAGTGCGGGTTGATTGGTTGTGGCTGCCTGGAGTACATGCTCGGCAGGACTGAATGTCACGATCGATTAGCAATGTCTGCTCCAGGACGGGCAATAGTAAGCAGAGGTCTAAGTGCCACATAACTGCCATCCCTGTCCTGCTAACTCTGCACTACCTGCTTCTCTAAAAGAGTTGTGCTTATTTTGATTGGAGTGCAATTACAGTTTAAGAGCACAAAAGAATCAGGGACGTGGAAGAGTTTCACCTCCTTGTTAACTGCATGCCCAAGGAATACCGAAATATTCCTCTTGCTAATTCAGCCCCCCAAAATGGGAATCTTTAACCCTCTGAGCAGTCCCTGGACCCCAGAGTGGCATGCTCACAAAAATCAGTTGTTTCTTCACCCATGCCCTGCCCTTCACCATCACCTGCTCCTCCCTGGCATGTTACCATCAGGAGACCTGGGACTTGGGTGCATTGCTTTATTCCTCCCATCCCAGTTGGAAGTGGTACACAATAGGGACTTGATAAATCTTTGCTGAACAAAATTAACTGCTTCTTTTTTTCCTCCCCTTGTTCGGGTGCTTATGGATGCCATCACTATTCTGGGCTCAGCACAAGGCTCAGTCTGCAGATCCAGATACAATACGACAAATGGGAATCCTATTATTTTTTTCTCAATTACTCTCGTATTATTATTTAAATTTCATGCCCTGTTGCCCTAATCGGTTCGGCTCAGTTGATAGAGGTTCAGCATGAAGACTCAAGGGTCCCGGGTTTGATTCTGGTCAAGGGCATGTACCTGGGTTGTGGGCACATCCCTAGTAGGGAGTGTGCAGGAGGCAGCTGATTGATGTTTCTTTCTCATCAATGTTTCTAACTCTCTATCTCTCTCCTTTCCTCTCTGCAAAAAAAAAATGAATAAAATATATTTTAAAAATTTCATGCCCTGTTGTTTTGTTAGTTTAAATTCTTATGCTATCTTTTAGGAGTTTTTAAATTAATTACAATAGGTGTCCTTAACTTATTTAAAGTCTAATGTAAGTCAATACTTTTACTATTTCTGAACAATAAAATTAAAATACTTTAATGTTAATTTATTTAAATAAAATGACATTTCATTTTATCCTTTTGAATTTATGTTATTGCTTTCAAATATTTTGATTTTGCATATATTACAGTTTTTATATGTGTTTTGCATTCTTTGCTGTATTTTTGTTCTTTCAACTTTCATGCTTCAGTAGGATATTTTCCATAAACCCGTCTTTCAGGTCACGAAACGTTTTTTAAGCTGTGTCTCATCTGCTCTGAAAGCATTCTCAATTTCAATCATTCTATTTTTCATTTCTAGAATTTATACTTGATTGTTTTTTTTAAGGATTCCAGTTCTCTGATAAAAATGTTCACCTTGTCATTTATTTTCTTGCATATATTAATATGAATTTTTAAAGACCATGTCTGGTAATTCTAATATCTGGGTTGCCTGGGGATCTGTTTCTATCATATATATTTTTCTCATGGTCCTAGTCTTGGTATGCCTGATGAATTTTGATTGACAACAGGAAATTTTTATACTAAAAAAATTTGCAAAGGCTCCAGAGGATGTTACTTTCCCCTGGAGAGAATTTTCTTTAGCTTCTGGCAAGCAATTATGACAGATGTTCACTTTGATGTAATTGGATAGGGATGATTCAAGTTTAAGTTTTATGATGATTATTTTTAATCCTTACCTGAGGGCATGTTTTTATTGACTTGAGAGAGAGATGTAAGAGAAACATGAATCCCTTGCCTCCCAAATGTGCTCAACTGGGGATCAAATCCACAACCTGGGCATGTGCCCTGGCCAGGAATTGAACCCGCGACCTTTTTGTTATGGGACAATGCTCCGACTGAGTCCCCCAGTCAGGGCAAGACAGAGTTTTAATATTTGAAAGGCCTGGCCTATTTTGACCCTACTTACTCCCAGGTCGACCGGAGTCCTGCCCAAAACCCAGCTCAAACTCGCTCGGGAAGCAGTGGAGGCTGGCCAGGTGAGCAACACCACTCTGAGATGGTAGGAGTGCGTCTGGGCGTCAGGAAGTCCAGCTCTTGCTTCTCCACCTGGCACACCTCTTTTCCCCCCGCTACTTTCTGACTTTATTCTCAGACAGGTTATGCCTAAGAACAGAGTCACCGGCAAATCTCAGGAACACGGGTCCAAGATTTTCCAAGGACTAAGCCTCACTTTCTTCAGTCTCCAGGTCAAAAACCTCTAGAAGAAGGAGAAACCAAGATGGCGGCATAGATAAACACCTAAACTGCTGCCTCACACAACAATTTCAAAACTACAGCTAAAAGACAAAACGGACGTCATCCAGAACCACAGGAAGACTGGAAATTCTACAACTAGAAGGATAGAGAAAAGCACACTGAGACTCAGAGGAGCTGCAGGAGGCAGAGGGACTGAGATGCGCACAGGGAGAGGACTGGCAACTGAATGTGCAGCTGGCTTTCTCAAGTGGGAGGGAGACAAAAGCTCTTGATTGTGCTGAACTCCAGTTCCAGGTGAGACTCTGGGGACCCAGAATCATTTGGGGAGAAACTGGATTGTCTAGCAGTGGGCAGAACTCAAGGGCAGCTTTCTCTCAGAGGTGTTTGCAGCAATTACCACAGGATATTGAGACACAGGGGCCTATTAGGGCAGGGCTGACGGGGAACCAATGCTGTCTGCTCCGCCCTGAGACTCTCCCCCATCCGAGCTGAGCACAGAGGCTTTTGCAAGTCTTCTCCCATAAGGGTGTCTCCAGCACAGAAGTTCTCCCAGCATAGACACAGCTGATCCACACAGCCAATTGGCCTGGAGGTCAATTCCTCCCAGTCATACCAACAACAATCAAGGCTTAACTACAACAAGACTGTGTACACAGTCCACAAAGAGGTGCACCAAGAGTGTCCAGGTAACTGGAGAAGCTGAGCCACTGGGCCCTATAGGACCCCTAGGACACAAAGCCACTCTATCAACTCAGGGAAACAGCCAAAATGCGGAGACAAAGAAAGAGATCACAAATGAAAGAAATGTAGGAAAGAAAAGGTCTGGATATAGAGTTCAAAACCACAGTTATGAAGTTTTTCAAGAATTTCCTAGAAAAGGCCGATAAATTTAGCAAGACCCTCAAGGATATGAAAAAGGATCAACTAGAAATTAAACATACACTGACTGAAATTAAAAAAAAATTATACAGAGATCTAACAGCAGACTAGAGGATCGCAAGAATCAAGTTAAAGATCTGAAATACAAAGAAGCAAAAACCACTCAACTAGTAAAGCAAAAAGAAAAAATCCAAAAATATGAAGATAATGTAAGGAGCCTCCGGGACAACTTCAAGCGTACCAACATCTGAACTATGGGAGTGCCAGAAGAAGAGAGAGAGCAAGAAATAATGACAGAAAACTTCCCCCACCTGGTGAAAGAAATAGACTTCAAACCCAGGAAGCACAGAGAACCCCAAACAAAAGGTATCCAAAGAGGACCACACCAAGACACATCATAATTAAAATGCTAAGGGCAAAAGACAAGGAGAGACTATTGAAAGCAGTAAGAGAAAAACAGTTAGTTTCCTACAAGGGAGCACCTATAAGACTGTCAGCTGATTTCTCAACAGAAACTATGCAGGCCAGGTGGGAGTGGCAAGAAATATTCAAAGTGATGAATAGCAAGAACCTACAACCAAGATTATCCAGCAAAGCTATCATTCAGAATTGAAGGGCAGATAAAGAGCTTCACAGATAAGAAAAAGCTAAAGGACTTCATCACCACCAAACCAGTGTTATATGAAATACTGAAAGGTATTCTTTAAGAAGAGGAAAAAGAAAAAGGTAAAGATAAAAATTATGAACAACAAATACATATCTATCAACAAGTGAATCTAAAAATCAAGTGAATTAAAAATCTGATGAACAGAATAAACTGGTGAATATAATAGAATCAGGGGCATAGAAAGGGAGTAGACTGACAATTCTCGGAGGGGAAAGGGGTGCGGGAAGAGACTGGACAAAAATCGTACACCTATGGATGAGGACGGGGGTGGGGGTTTAAGGGCATGGGGTGGGGTGGGGTGGGAACTGGGTGGAAGGAAGCTATGGGGGGGGGAGGAGGGAAAGAGAAACTATTGTAATAATCTGAACAATAAAGATTTATTAAATTACAAAAATATATCTCCAGAAGAGCAATGGTTGGTGCTATTTGGATCAGGCACATAGCTAAGTAGGAAGATTCCCGGGGAACACAGCCCACTCTGTGAGAACCACACGCTGCTGTGCAAAGAAACGCTGCTGAGAACCCTGGACGGTGATCGGCCACAAAACCCTCAGCGTCTGGGGGGGCCAGGCGTGGAGGATTGATGTTTCCCAGGCAGAAGTGCAGCTCCCAGCGACACAGAGGGAGCTCGTCCGCCTCAAACACCGTGAGTCCTGATGGGTTTCCCAAGCTCCTAACAAAACCAGATAAAACAAACAACAACAACACTCGCCTGCGGGGTCTCCAGGGATGATAATCATAAGAAGAGCTGCTGGCGGCGAGCAGCCCGGGCCCGGGCCAGGGGAGCCGTGCAGGCAGCTCTTTCCCCATCTGCCTGCAGAGTACGCGCACCGAGGCCAATTGTCAGAAGACGACCCGGATTTAGAGGGACTGACGCTGACACAATCACAAATAAAAATGAGGTGCAAAAGGGAATATTTATTTAGTGCCGGGAAAGCAACCACCCACACGTTTTTAAAAGCCGAGCCTGAACGTTAGAAATGTACGTGACCTTTTAAATTAAATCACTACCTCCCTCCACCTACATTTTTGGCTGCATATTTGGTCACCTTTTATTTCCCCCACATGAAAAGGGTGTAATATTATTTACTCCAGAGAGGATTGAAATGTAACTCAGCCTTCCCTCTAGCATGGCTGGGCCAGTGCACCTCTTGACTCAGAGTTGAAATGCAAAACATGCCAACTTCCCCCCCCCCCCCCCTTTAGCCCAGCTGCTTGGAGTTCTGGAGGTCGGTGCTGGACACATTTAACACACGTGTTAAATGTGTGTTCTGGAGGTCTGGGCTGGACAAACACATTTAACACAGGGCGTCTCACATGGGTCCCGCTGAAGGAAGAGAGAAGGATGGGGGTTTATCATTGTCTAGGCCTCATTACTGCGCGTGCGCCTGGAAAGGGAGAATTTCTATTGTTTTTCCTTTTTCCTTTTTTCTTTTTTTATTGTTTCAAGTGTTACATGTGGTGTCCCTGGGTGGGCGCCAAAATGTGGGAACCCCTTTTCACGTCCTGTGCGATTTAGGGTCCCCGGTTCAGGGTTCAGGTTTCTGGAGAAGGCCTCACACAAATGAATAAAGAGACTCAGAAAAATATTAATTTGGAAAATGGGGGCCAGGCAGTAGTGCAACTCCAGTGGCAGACCTCCCCCTGGCTCTGGCTTCACCATTCCTTTTATTAAGATTAAAATCATAAGATACACCCGTATCCCCCAGGCCGGAAACAATCGTAAAAGCCAATCAGTGAATCTTCTTAGGACTAACAGGTGGGGGCTGTTTCAACCAACAACATCCCAGTAACCAGCTCCGACCCCTCAGAGCAATCAAGGTTGACCAGCCCCCCAACTCCCTGTCCACAGCTCTCTATTGTTAAAACGATGATTGGCTTCCGGCAAGTACATATATTAGAGGATTTCTATTTTAATGAGATATCTGTAAGAACCATATCTTCGGCTCGCACGTTCCCCTGGCCGATGTCTGGGAGGATTTTCTGAAGACCAGCTTCTGGCTCCGGACCTGTCGAACTCTGCTCTGTTCTGCCACCTGCCTACCTCGGGGGTCTGGCCCACACCCTCGTGCCAAGACCCCTAATCTTGGGAGATAGGAATATTCAAGTGGAGCTGGGAGCATTTTTTGAAGCAATTTCTACCCTAAAAAGGCAACCACGTAGGTATATTCCACTCAGCACAGAAAGTGCAGCCGATCAACCCACTTCAAACCCGCCCTGGGAAAGAGGGCCATGGGAGGTGGGGGGCGGGGGGCGCGCAGCAGTCCATCACCGGGGCCAGAACAGCTTCCTCTTCACGTTTTACCAGAACATGTGGGCACACTGCCCGGCTCTTCCCGGCTTCAGAGGAAGCATGTGCAAAGGGGGGGGGAACCCTAAAACGCAAGCATCATTACTGCATGGAGAGGTGGCATTTCCGCTCTCGGATAGGGAAACTGAGGCTCAGAGACGTGAAGTCATGTCATGCAGCGAATACATGACGAAGCTGGCGAACAAGGTCTTGGAAAAGGAAAGGAGGTCCGAGATCTCTCCGTCTCCTCCCCTCCACTGAGCCTGGGAGGAAGTGAGGGTGTGGAGGGACCAAGTGTGCCAAGGTCAGATCAAGGGCGTGCGTCTCAGCAGCACCCAGAGCCCGGGCTGCCAGCTTCCACCACCGTGAGCTTCCGCTGTGTAGACTCCGACAGCAGCTAGTGGCATCGAGGGGATCCCTGGAGGATCTACCGGGGCACGTGTGTGCAGAGTCCACACTCTGGAATCCAGGCTATGTTTGTGCGGGTTTTTAAAAAATATATTTTTAATTTTAATTTAAAAATATATATATATTTTATTGATTTTTTACAGAGAGGAAGGGAGAGGGATGCCAAGTCAGAAACATCAGCTGCCTCTTGCACACCCCCTACTGGGGATGTGCCCCCAACCAAGGTGCATGCTCTTGACTGGAATCGAACCCAGGACCTTTCAGTCCGAAGGCCGACGCTCTATCCACTGAGCCAAATTGGTTTTGGCTATATGTATTTTTACTGACTTTAGAGAGGAAAGGAGAGGGAGGGAGAGAGAATCATCAATGATGAGAGAGAATCACTGATCAGCTGCCTCCTGCATGCCCCACACTGGGGATGGAGCCCACAACCCAGGCGTGTGCCCCGACCGGGAGTCAAACCGTGACCTCCGGGTTCATAGGTCGATGCTCAACCACTGAGCACACCCACCAGGCATGTCTATGAGTTTTCCTCGTTCGTGGGGAGTCTCTGTTCCCTTCTGGGCCAGACCCTCTCCATCCCCCGCTGGGAAGGATCCTGACCCCCACGGGGCACAGGTGCAGGATGGGGGACCCTCGGTGTCTCTGAGGGTGATTCCGGAACTGCTCTCTTAGGAAGCGGAGCGTGGAGCGCCGGAGGACGTGCGCCCTCGTGCACACAGAAGACTTGGGCCTTCGTCTCTTTAAAAGCAAAACACAGGGAAATGCTGGAAAGAGTGGAGTCACTTTCCTTTCCAAACCCCTCACCGCCTCCGTGTTGACAGTGGGCGCTCACGCACCCATCCCGCCATGCCCACGGGGCGAGCGGGGCTCCAGGACTGACTCTCCAAGAGCCGTCCCTCCCCGTCATTGGAAACAGACCCGCGGTGCACTGCGCAGTGTTAACACGCAGGAGGTTAAGTGCCAGCTCTCGGGCCCTTTGATGTATTAAATACCAAGGACTTTAACGTAATAGAACTGTAAACCTCAAATCAGAGCTAATCACACTAATTTGCTGAACTCGAAAACCAAACCGAAATGTTCATTTCTTCTTAAACTGAACCACAAATCTGACTTGTTTTGATCTGCAAATCTATCTAACGAAAGACTGGAGGTGGCTTTACAAGAAATACATGCAATAAGACAAAAATCTAAGTCGATAAAAGCCAGGATTGCGGGGGGGGGGGGGGGCGGAGAGAATCAAAGCCAGAGGGGATATTATGATACAGATACGCAAGACCCAGGCAGTAACTTGAGTTCCCGAGCCCCCTGGCAGCCAAAGCAATATGGAAGGCCCATTAGCGACATGGCATGCATTATCCATAAAGAGAAATAATTCTGAAATAGCGGGGAACCGGTTTGAAAGCAAGCTAAGTCGCAGACAGTAGGGGGAACGGTAACAGAATAGTCTCTGAGTCACACTGCAAGTACTTCATTTGGCTCGAGGTCCTGCGTAACACACATAATGGTTTCAAAAACATTAATCCCTTTATCATTTCGCTGCTGCATTCTACCGGCGTCCAAAGCCTGCCTGAGCATCGGCTTCCCGTCAGCCCCAGTACGTCCAGGTTTCCCCCTCCTTTTTTTTCTTTTTGCACTTTTGCCTCAAATGATTTCAGACTGTATTGGTTTTGTGCACGGCCTCATTGTTTTAGCAATTAAAGAATAAAACTTGCACGCGTGTCTCCGGGGGCCAGGGAATTCAAGAGGTTAAGTGTCGGCCTCGCACTGCCGAGTGTGGTTCCCGGTCCCCAGAGGGCTCCTCTAAATCGTTTGGATAAACTGAGGAAACGTCGGGGGGAGTTCTGACACTGAGCATGACATTAATCTTCGTAACCGTTCCTCCAGATGTGCACACATGTTCCGAGGACGCTGGACATCCAAGTTCACGGTGGCGGCCCACTCTCCTTGGAGGTGGGGGGTGGGGAGGTGGATGACGTTGGGGATTGGGGCAGCCAGTTTGGTGTTTCTTTCCTCAGTATTCTCAGATCTTGGAAGATATGTGTGCTTGTCATCCTGGCGACTTGAAATGATATTAAAAACCATGAGGAAATGCTTAGCAGCTATTGTCAAATGAGAAAGCAGGTCATAAAACAATATTTGCAAGTACCTAGATAGCTCTACCTACTGCTACATGTAGCTGTAGATATATTGGCTGTATACGCACTCAAATGTTAACAATACTTATAATATTTCTTTAAAATAACACCCAGTTATCTCTGGGTGGAGGAATTTTGAGTCTTCACACTTTCTAAGTTTTCTACAAAAAACATATACTGCTTTTACAGTGACCAAGAAACACACGCACACGCACACGCACACGCACACACACAACACCAATAGCTGTTGCTTTTATAAGCCATATACTTAGCCATTTCCAAGTGAATATCCAAAAATTCTCATGTCTATTTGTGACCATAAGCCCTCTGTACAACCATGATGTGTTTTTAATTTTTTCCTAGGGGCCACCATCAGACTGTGGCCAACAATTACTTGGGGACATCTGCCCTCCAGGCAAGGCATGCGTTAAAGATTTTTAAACAGCCCCACCTTTAAGAGCGATGGGAATTGGGTCTCGGGTTGTACGCTTTATCTGATTGCTTCTGGGGGCTCAGATCAGTTTGCAAATATTGTTGAATTTAAAAAGGAGTTTGAGTACCCACTGCGGAATTTGTCCTCACCCCATCTGTCGACTGCAGAAACAAATTAGCTTCCCTCCACATGGCCTGCCTTTCCCCCGATCCTTCCCCTCCCCCACCCCCTCGCTGCAGCCCCTTTCCAAGAATCCACGCCTTGGGAGAAAAGCCGAGTGCAAAAAAGGCAAGAACTTGTCTTGCCAAGACAATCAGCAGCGTGTGTCTGCATCTATGTGAGCGTGTGTGTCGGTGTGTGTAAGCATGTGTGTGTGTGTGCGCACACATGTGGGTATTTGTAAAGGTGTTTCAAAGTGTCTGTGTGTATGGACATTTGCCATCCTCTTAATGGCCAAATGATGTCATCTTCTGCCCTTTGAGAAGAAGTCATTCCTCCCTCGTGGCCGTTCTGTGATGATCAGGAGGGCCAGGACCTGCTCGGTTCAAGAGGTAACATGTCCTAGAAGAGGAAAGGGAGCAATCTGGCCCTGGCTTTGGCCGCAGCTGGCACCACAAGGTGTTTCTGCAGTAACAGAGAGGCCAGGACTCTGATGCAAAGTCCCTCTCGCCCCACCAAGCATGGCGGGAACGACCTGCCACCCATCACCCAGGGGACCGGGAGTGGGATCCCTCAGCCTGGCCTGCAGGGATTGGGCCAAAACTGGCAGTCCAACATCCCTTGAGGGGTCCCAGATTGTGAGAGGGCGCAGGCCAGGCCAAGGGACCCCACCGGTGCATGAATCTGTGCACCGGGCCTCAAGTTAGTATAATAATATCACTTAATGAGTGCCACACATGTGCCAGCCACTTAATGGGCAACATATTCTTTTATTCTCCAGACAATCCAGTGAGTTGAAAAGCATTTCATTCCTCTACTGAAAACGATGAAATGGACTAAAAGGAGTTAAAATAACTCGCCCAAGGCCACCCAGCCAAAAGTTACATTAAAACCAGCAAGCAAACTGAGGCTCGAAGTCTTCACTGCACGTGTCTGGTTATTTAAAATTAATAGATTTTATTTAATTAATAAGCTTTTTTTTTTTAGAACAGCTTTAGGAAAACTGAGCAAATAGTACAGACTTCTACACCACCCCTCCCACCCACAGGTTCCCCTCTAGTGTCTTACATGAGTGTGGTCCGTGGGCTCCAATGAATGAACCAGCACCTATATTTTATTAACTAAAGTACATAGTTTATTCAGACTTCCTTCGTTTCTGTCTGACGTCCCTTTCTGTTCTGGGAGCTCATCCAGACACCACACACATAACATTGGTCCTCACGTGTCCTCAGGTTTCTCGTGGCTGTGAGTTTCTCAGACCGGCCTTGTCTTCCATGACCTTGATGGTTGTGGGGACTCCTGGTCAGGTCTTTTCCAGGACGCTCCACTGTTAGAATTTGTCTATTATCTTTCTCAGGATTGTACTGGAATTATGGGTTTGGGGGAGAGGGACCATGGAGGTGAAGTACCATTTTCATCGCACCCTATGCAGAGTGCTTACTATCAACGTGACTTGAGACTGTTGATGTTGACCTTGGCCGCCTGGCTGAAGTGGTGTGGCAGAAGGGACTGGGGGGATGGAATTGGTTGGTCTCTGCTCAGGATCCTACAAAACCTTCCAGCCACTCCTCGGCATTTTGGCATAACCAGGTCTTTTCATGGCCTGATACCTCATTTGTGAATAACATCCCATCGTCTGCATGGACCAGTTTGTTTGTTCACCTACCGAAGGGCATCTTGGCTGCTTCCAAGTTTGGGTGATTCTGAATAAAGCTGCTATAAATATTTGTGTGCAGGATTTTGTGGGGAGATAAGTCTTGACCTCATTTGGAGAAAGGCCAAGAGCGCAGTTGCTGGATTGCATGGTAAGAGCATGTTCAGGCCGAAACCGGTTTGGCTCAATGGATAGAGCGTGGCCTGCAGGTGCGATTCCAGTCAAGGGCATGTACCTTAGCTTCGGGCACATCCCCAGGAGGGAGGGTGCAGGAGACAGCTGATCGATGTTTCTCTCTCATCGATGTTTGTAACTTTCTATCCCTCTCCCTTCCTCTCTGTAAAAAATCAATGAAATATATATATATTTTTTGAAAAGAGCATGTTCAGGTTTGTGAGGAACTCTTAGACTTGCTCTCCACAGTGGCTGTGCCATTTCGCAACGAGAGGTCCTGTGGCTCCATGTCCTCAGGGCATTTGGTGTAGTCGGTGTTTGGATTTCAGGTATTTTTTCCGGTGTATGGTAGTATCTCCTTGTCGTTTAATTTGCATTTAATCCCTGATGACATGGATGGGGAGCATCCTTTCTTATGCTTATTTGCTTCTGCCCATCATCTTTAGCGAGGTGTTCGGTTGAGCTCTTTTTCTATTTTTAATTGTGATATTGTGGAATGATGAAAGTTTGTTTTTTATCAGACATGTCTTTGGCAAATATTTCCCCCTGTCTGTGACTTCTCATTCAGTCTTCTCATGCTCTTGGTGTTATTAATTTTTCAAATTTGAATTAATCGCCAATATTTAATTATTTTTTATTGTTTAAAGTATTACAAATAGTAGTACATACGTTTCATTTTATTTTTCCCCCATTGACCTCCCCCTGGCCTCCCCTACTCCCCAGCACATGGTCTCACCTGCCCCCCGCAATGTCTTGTATCCATTGGTTATACTTATATGTATGCGTACAAGTCCTTCGGTTGACCCCTTACAGTTCCCCCCAACTTCCCCTGCCTTCCCACTGTAGTTTGACAGTCTGTTCAATGCTTCTTTGCCTCTGTATCTACTTTTCCCCCCGTTTCTTTTCTTTAAAAAAATCTTTAATTGCCAATATTTAAAACATAACAGTTCCTATAGAAAACCTGGGTTTCTAACTTTTCCTTGAAACCCCCAAAAGCTGACAACATAGACTGCCCATACCCGTGTGGTAGCGCGCGGCCATGAGGATGGTGGCTGCCCTCTCCGGAAGGCAGGCGATGTCTGACATGCCGCAGTCTCCACCCCTCTCTACTGCCTTGCGTGTCAGTCCCCTTGCTCTGTCTTTCCTTCCCCTGGGCCCTGTCAGGTTCCTGAAAGCATGAGGGCTTGGGAGTTTTATTGCCTACTTGTTTAAATGCCAACCCCTTCCTACTGTCATTAACACAAAATTCTTGAGAAAAATAAATCAACTTGCTTTCCTGAGCATCTACTGCGCTCCAGTCCCCTTAAGGTGTTGTATGGATTCAATTCTCACGTACTCCTCCCAAGAGAAGCACCATTCCGTCCATTTTGCACATCAGGAACAAGGATGGAGGTCCAATTCTGACCCCCCCAAACCCTCCTGACCCCTCTGCACCCAGCGGTTCCCCTCGAAGACCAGGAACCTTGGTTTCCTTGTGGAGGAGCCTTTATCAGAAAGCAGAGCGCCCCGCCAGCAGCGCCCTCCTCTCTGTGCTCTGGTGCTCACAGCACCTAGGCGCCAACAGCCTGGCGGCATCCATCGTCCCAAGGCTCTGACCAGCGTTGTCATGGAGGGACGATATGACTGTCTCTTCCAGCCCTGCTACATGGTACAGGATAGTCAAAGCACCCACACAAGGTCAATTCCAACTGTTCCCCAGGAATTGGAACTGTGGGTAGTTTTGGAAGTACGGAGGCTGGCGCTGTTGGAGCCGAGCCACACAAAGGGCGATGCTGTGAGGAGAGAGAAGGCTCTGTGAACGCCAGACATTGAGGGCCTCGGTTTGCCTGGGCCTCTTTTCCTGAACGCATCCCTTCGTGCCCCTGGGAATCCTATGAGGCCCCTTGAATATTTCTTCCAGTTAAGAAAAAATAGCTTCTTAGAATAAAACATATTTTTTTAACTTTGTCACCTTACTGTCTACCAAATGGCCCATGAACCAGACTGTCAGTATAGGGACCGAGACGAAATAGGCCCAGACAGCGGGGAGACCAGCAGATCAGCACAGCTCAGCCAAGCCTGTTGGCTACGGTATGTGGGAAGCCCTTTTACATCCCGTGTGATTCCGGGCCCCAGTTCAGGGTTTGGGTTCTGGAGAAGGCCACACACAATGAATAGAGACTTAGAAAAACATTAATTTGGAAATGGGGGTGGGGGGTGGGGAGGCAGTAGCCCAACTGGTGGAAGGACTACTCCCCGCTCTGGCTTTACCAGCCCTTTGGTTAAGATTAAGATTAAGATTAAGATTAAGATTAAGATTAAGATTAAGATTATAGAATACACCCATATCCCCTAGGCAGGAAACTCCAATAAAAGCCAATCAGTGGGGGCTGCTTCAACTACCAATATCTAGTGATTAGCTCTGACCCTTTAGAGCAGTCAAGGTTGACCAGCCCTCCGGATTCCCTGTCCACAGCTCTCCATCATTAAAACAACGATCGGCTTCCAGCAACAGCACAGCCGCCCCCAGGGAAGGGGTGGTCCAATCCTTTCCTCCCACTTCCAAAGAGCAAACTAAAACCCGGAACCATAGCCTAAGAATTAAGGGTGAAGCTGCAGCAGCTAAAGACACAATCAGCGGCGGATTGATGCCTTCAGTCAATACTGATTGGTGACCCTCGTGGGTCTACCTACAGCTGGGCACTGCGGGTTCAGAGATGAGTAAGATATTGTCCGGTGGTTATGGTCTGAGCACGAGAGATCCATAAAAACACGTATATGTCATTCATTCATTCACTTAAGGAGTTACACCGAACTCCTACTCTGCGCCAGGCTTGAGGCCCGGGGCTGGCGTGGTGTAGTGCCGCAAAGGGCGGGGCAGCCGGGGCTCTGGCTAGGGCTGCTCCATCCTTACCCTCTTCCTCTCTGCACCTCAGTTTCTCTGTAAAAACAGTGACAAGGCCAAACAATGCAGAGGTCCTCCCACTTTGTGACAACTAAGACAGAGTCCCACGGGTGGAGCTCATTTGAAACCGAATCTTCCATTTCCTCATCTGTGAAAACAGGTTTACAGCAAACAGCACCTACTTCATCGAGTCTTTGTGAGAATGACATTAAAGAATAGATGTAGCCCTAACCGGTTTGGCTCAGTGAATAGAGCATCAGCCTGTGGACTGAAGGGCCCGAGGTTCAATTCCGGTCAAGGGCATGTACCTTGGTTGCAGGCACATCCCCAGTAAGGGATGTGCAGGAGGCAGCTGATCGCTGTTTCTCTTCATCGATGTTTCTAACTCTCTATCCCTCTCCCTTCCTCTCTGTAAAAAATCAATAAAATATGTTTTTTTTAAAAAGAATAGATGTAAATTACTATGCACCACGCCCGGCATACAGTCGGTGCTCTCTACCCAGCAGCCTCATCGGTAGGGTCGCTATGATTTGGGCACCTGCCTTGGGCCCGTCCGTGTGCCCAGCACGGAGCTAGGCATAGGGGGAGGATCGGGAAGACACCGGGATCCACCCTCTAAGGAAGAGGGGAATTCACATCCTGGGCGGGGAGGTGAGCCTGCGGGGGACAGTCACACAGGAGACAGGAGGGAAGGAGGAGCGAGAATGGGAAAGGGGGGGGGGATGAGAGGGGAGATCAGAGGCCTCCTGGTGGACGGGAGGGGGGCTGGGCCTGCTTCCTTCTCTTCCAAGGGCCCAGTGGTGGCTGGGTCTAGGCGAAGACCCTGTCTGGGGGTGCCAAAAGGTGGCCTTGTGGGTAAGTCCTTCCAGCTGCGGACAGGTAATCCCGGCCTTGGAGCCGGAGAGATGATACTCCCCCAGGGCCAGGCCTGGTCCCGCTCAGGCCGCCTCCCCTGCGCACAGGCTCCGGGGCGCTCGCGCTGAGGGGTGCTCGGGTCCAGCATGAATCATTCCTTTTTGAACTTGTCTCAATGTGTTTATAAAATAAAGCTGCGGCCCAGGGCTGCGCCGGGCGGAGCGGGAAGGTAATATGTTTTTAATTGGAGCGATCGGGGGAAGGAGGCAGCCGGCCAGGGTGAGCTCACCCCGCATGCATGCGGCTGGGCGGAGAGCAACGTATGTGCACATTCCTGGGCCGAGCGAGACCCCGCGGTGGGCAATCCTGGCCGGGCGGGGCCCCCCGCCGACGCGCACGCAGCCCGAGGTGAGCCGGGAGCGTGTGTCCTGGCGGGGAGCCAGGCGCCCTGGATCCGGTGTCAGCGGGGACCGGGGCAGGGGTCAGGGACCCCACCGCACGGAGATCCGGCGGGAACTGGCAACCTGCGCACAGCCAGGGCCGAGCTGATGGGTTGGGGTGCGTGGCCCCGACAAAGGGGCCAGCCACCACTCAGCCCGGCCCTCCCCGCCACCAGCTCAGAGAAACCAGAAATCACAGCTGGGCGTGCAGGCTCCTTGAAAGGGCGGGCTGTACTTGGTCTTCTTACTTGGGCTCCGTGGGCCAAATAAAACAGATGTGCCCCCCCCCCTCCCGGGAGCCCCCTCTTTGAGACCGTGGCCTGGACCTCACCCTGCCATTTACCAGCCATCATGACTTCAGACAAGCCACTGAGCTTCTCTGAACTTGGGGGCTTCCTCCACTGGAAAGCTGGCGTTTTCACACGCCTTCTCAAACGGCTCCCCAGTTGGAGATAAAGGCAGAAGGGAAAGAAGGGAATATTCCCCCCCCGCGTGGGCTCCGGGCCAGGCGTGGTGCTAAGAGATTTACGGTTCCGTTGTTGTTCTGTTTTGTTGTTTAACCAGCGCCCCGACTTCCCAAGCTACAGAGGAGCAAACGCGGGCAGGAGAGCCGCAATGAGAACGGGAGGCAGTGTTTTCAATGTCGAGAAGTTGCGATCCTCCTCCAAATTTAAGGAGCGCTTGCCGTGATGTGAATGGGGAAACTGAGTCAGGAGTTGAGGCTGCCGGCCACGCCGGGTGAAGGCACTAGCTATTTTGAAGCCTCGCTCGGGAGTGAGAATTGACCTCTTCAGGTAGCAACAGGCTTCCACAAAGGGAAGCTGGCAGAGCTCTGGAGGTGCTCGGGAAGGCATGCTGACTCCCTACACCGATCCCGCTATGAACTTTCCAGAGGACGGTGTGGCGACATGGGTCAAAAAATCCTGCTTTTCCAAAACCCAGCGATTCATCAGGGAGGACTCAGCCATAAAGAAATAAAAGAGCTGGGGGCAAAGATTTTCAAAAAAGAACCCCAGACAATCAAACGTTCATCATAAATGAAATAGCTAAATAAGTCACGTGCCGATCACACCAAGGAATCTTATGCAGCCTTGAAAGAGAAATGTTTACGGGAAGTGTGCAATAATGTGAGTAAATGCGTATGATAGAATGTGTTGTGAATGTTTTTGGGGGGTGTTGGTGACTCCCCCCTATAACTCTAGTACCCACCTCTTAGGATAGAATGTTAAGAAAATAGGCCCTCACCAGTTTTGCTCAGTAGGTAGAGCCGTCAGACTGCACACTGAAGGGTCCCGGGTTCGATTCTGGTTAAGGGCACATGACTGGGTTGTGGGCTCCATCCCCAGTTGGGGGTGTGCAGGAGGCAGCCAATCCATGATTCTCTTTCATCATTGAAAAAGAATGTGAAATGCAAAATTAATATATATATATTAATAAAAGAATAATATGCCAATTAGACCAGACATTTTCAGGACATCCAAGGACTCTGTGTGGTGTGGGTGTGTGAGTGTGTGTCGCTCAGGTCCATGTTCATGCACACACCCATGTGGAAAAAGCCACAGTGGTGGTTAGGGGCGACCAGGCCAGCTGGGGAGGGCAGTTAGTGGCAACCAGGCTGGTATAGGAGGGCAGTTAGGGGCAGCCAGGAAGGCAGATAGGTGAGCAGTTAGGAGCCAGGAGTCCCAGATTATGAGAGGGATGTCTGACTGCCAGTTTAGGGATCAGGTCATCCCCTGAGGGGTCCCAGAATGAAGAAGGTGCAGGCTGGGCTGAGGGGACCTCCGACCGCGCCCCCATGCACAAATTTCATGCACCGGGCCTCTAGTGTGTGTGTGTGTGTGTGTGTGTGTGTATGTGTGTGTGTGTGTGTGTGTGTATGTGTATGTGTGTATGTGTGTGTGTGTGTGGTGTGTGTGTGTGGTGTGTGTGAATGTATGTGTGTGTATGTGTGTATGTATGTGTGTGTATGTGCATGTGAGTGTGTGTGTACTGTGTGTGTATGTGTGTATGTATGTGTGTATGTGTGTGTATGTGTGTATGTATGTGTGTGTGTATGGTGTGTGTAGGTGTGTGTGTGTGAGTGTGTGTGTGGTGTGTGTGTATGTGTGTGTGTATGTGTGTATGTGTGTATGTATGTGTGTATGTGTGTGGTATGTGTGTATGTGTGTGTATGTGTGGTGTGTGTGTGTATGTGTGTGTGTGTGTGTGTATATATCTCTTAAGGAAATGCAAAGAAAGAAGACGGGAAGGAAAACGACGACCCCTCTTGTTAATTTTCTGCATGGTGGGATCCTAATTTAAGTTTTGGAAATTTTTAGATGTTCTCTAATGAGCATATTGCATTTTATAATTAGAAACGTGTATGTTTGCAAGATGTAACGGGCCTCACCTCATCTAGTCTGGAGAGTGGACAGGTCTGGAGCCAGGTACCACATTCATTTGAAAAGCAAAAACTCGGAAAGAAACCTCAGAGAGAAAAAGATCACATTGTAAAGTAGTTATTCCTGGCTGATAGGATTATGGGTGATTTTTTCCCTACTTCTTTATACTTCTATGCATTTTTCAAACTTTCTCCATGGAGATTTCCTTGAAATTGGCAAACAAACAGACAAAGCATAAAGTACTCCCTTGCCTTTACAACTCTTCCAGGCAGGGAGATGTTCTTGGCAAAGGCCCGCTGTCCCAGAATCCAGACCTGCTCTGTCTCCATCCCCGGCTTTGTACCTGTCCACCGGCCGCCGCCGCCACCCTTTCAGAGGGTTTTAATAACGCTGGAATCTGTTTAAACCTAAAGGGACATGAGCCGAGGATTCTCTTGTAGCTTATGGAGGAATGGCTTGGCTGTTTGTTCTAGAAACCTCTCTCTCATCAGCTTGCTAAGTGAAAATGGCCTAATATTGGTTGCATTTTCTTGAGACCAACACGAGCATCAGGACATTGGTGACCTGAAGGTGCCATTCCCTGACCCTCCTCCAAGATCTGGACCGTGTCCTCACTTCCTGTAAGTCCACCCTTTGGAGCACCTGATCACTTCTGGCGTGGAAGGTCATGACCTCTGCATGTAGCCTTGCTAAGGGTGAAGGCCCTCCCATTCTCGGTCATTGCTGCCTAGGGTGCTGCATGGGATTTACCACGGTGTTCTGGGTCCCCCAGTCTTTGCAATCCAGGAGACCTCGAGTCCGATGTGAACTTGAGCTAGCTCTCTCAGCCTTCTGTCCACATCTGCAGAAGGGTCCATAACACCAAGTTCACCCAGTGGCTCAGAGGATTCAAATAAGACACCTTGCTCCAGAAAACCTTGACCCCCAATAGACTGTCTTTTGTCCTCCCTGTCCAGCCTCTTTCTTCTTCTCTGATTCAGGAGCCTCTTCTGCTCTGCGGTGGAGCACACACTTCGGCCAGTTTCAGCTCATCCCCAAATCCCGACACTCACGCTCTCCTCCGAGGGCCACCGTGGGAATTTCCTGGGAGGATGCCAAGATAGCTCCATGCTGGGGCCAGGCACCTGGCATGCCCGAATTCTCTTACACACGGTCCTCACCTGGACAGGTCTGTGAAGAGAGGCTGTGTCACCAGTCCCAGGTGACAGGCACTGAGGACAGAGAGGCGAGGTGACGAGGTGGCAGGCCTCTTAGTGGGGACTTTGCGTTTACTCCCATTTTTCAGCCTCCTTTCTGCTCAGTCCTCCTTCTTCCTCTCCCTCCCCAGAGAAGTCTTCCAAGTTCACAGAAAGGAAAACCCCCCCGAACACAGGAAGGCCGGTAGATGAGATGCCCATTCGGGCCAGATCTCCGCCATCACCCTAGACGTTCAGACCTGCGTGAGTTCTCGGTTCACCTTGACCGAGGCCACAATGGTTCCTGGTCAGTCAGTCCAAGGAGGTCAACCTCTCCTGGGAGCTTCTAGCTCCTCTTCTGTATCTTGTTCTTCTCCGGGAACTCTGAAACGTTTCAAAGTTGTTGGTTTGTTGGTTTGTTTGTTTTAAATGAATTCACCTAAGTCATATGACCTTCATTTCCAGAAAATGAGTGCGTTTTAAGTGAAGACCTAGAAGACAAGGTCATAGGTGACCAGAGAAAGTGAGGCTTGTGAAGAAAAAATGACAGTCACCCGGATGTGTGACCGGGGGCAAGTGACGGAAGCCTCGGTTTCCTCATCTGTAAAACAGGGTAATAATTTTTGTCTCATGGGGACATCTGATACTAATTTCTATCTCATTGCGACTTCAGTGTCACCATGTGTGCCAAGCACAGAAAACGCCTATTGGTAAATGTTCGAGTAAGCACTGCACCAAGAATAACCGCTTTAACTGGGGGATGTGATCACAGCCTTGCTTGCTCTCCTGCCCCTTCTGGTATCTGTGCTTCTGTTTGGCCTGGAGAAGAGGGAAGCAGCTCAGGGGGGAAGCGGGGGGGAGTGGGGGGGGGGAGAAGAAAACTTGGACGTGTGAATGAGGCCTCCCCCTCTTGCAAATTATAAACCTGCAGTTGGACCCTCTGTAACAGACTGTACACCGAAATGCATTCCAGATGCACTGAAGAATTGAATATTTGTCAAAAAATCAAACCATGGAGGGGGGAAGACTTGAATATTTATCAGACCTCTGGGGAGAAAAGGCTGGTTAAATGCAGAAGCATCGGAAAAGATCACAAAGAAAGAGACGGACAGAACTGAGTGCCGAAAAGTGTAGCACATCTGTGCCTACACAAGAAGGGAGAACGAAGGCAGGCCGAGGCCTCGGACCCTGGGCCATATGCACGTACACACGTATGGAAAGAGGTGAGACCCGACTGGCATGGACAAAGAATGCAAATGCATAATCCACAAAGGAAGAAGTGTGTTTGGGAATGAAAAGAGAGAAACAAATCTCAGGGGCAATCCGAGAGGCGAGTTACTCTTTTTCCACCGGCGCTCTTCTTATTTTTTGAAATAAGAATCGTTCCTCGTGTTGAAGAAGGTGAGGTGAAACAGACACCGATGTGCCGGGAATAGGAATGTTAATTGTCCTAACCCTGAGGTGGGCAAACTGCGGGTCTCGAGCCACACGCGGCTCTTTGGCCCCTTGAGTGTGGCTCTTCCACAAAATACCACGGCCTGGGCGAGTCTATTTTTGAAGAAGTGGCATTAGGAGAAGTTTAAGTTTAAAAAATGTGGCTCTCCAAAGAAATTTCAATTGTCCTGTTGATATTTGACTCTGTTGACGGATGAGTTTGCCGACCACTGTCCTAAGCCACTGGAAAAAAAAAAAAAGGTTCAAAGGTGTGGGGAAATCTGTAGAAAAATAAACCTGGGCCCCTACTGAAGGCAGATGCAAAGATGGGTTCCAAGTGGGGGGGGGGCACCTAGACGGGGAAGGTAGAGTACAAAGCAGACGCTGTGAGAGGAGCTCTCACTCTGACACCTGCTAGTTCGCACCTCCCTGATCCCCAGTGTTCTCACCTGTCACACTGGGGACTCAGTGACCACCTTACAAGGCAACGCATGGAAAGCACCAGCACAGGTAGGTGTCTTTAAGGAAGTGGCTGATTATTCCTTTCCTCCTGGGCCGGCAGCCAAATCGCCTATCCTGGCGCTCCTGTGTTGATCTGACCCCAGGAGCATATTCTAGCTGCTGAAAGTCAAGTAAAAGTGGTGAGCATACTTCTAGACCTCCCAGGCGTAATGCCATAGTCCCTTTCCCCACCCACTGGCTGGAGAGAGAGAATCTGGGACCATGGAAGAAGCTGGTACAAGATGGAAAAAGCCTGAGTCATCACTTGGAGAACTGCTTAAGAAGCCCTGATGAGACTTGGTGTGCATAAGGTACAAATCCTAGCGGGTTAAGCCACTGAGATCTAGAGCATCTATTACAGCAGCTAGCAATACCCATCCTCACTAACACAGTGTCCAATAGCTGTTACGCAGGTTGACTGACGAGGTCCGCTTCTGGGAACCCAGTGGTGGGGTACGTTGAACCTGGCTCCTGGAGGACGAAGAGTGTCACTAATCAGAGTGCACACTGGAAGGTTCCCGGAGAAGTGGCCAAAGTATAGATTCCGTTGTTTGACTTAAGGTTTTGTTAAATGGTTAAAGTTGGTTGGATTGTGCACATTCTGAGGTTGGGATTGGCAAGAGTGTTTTGACTAGACTAGAGCTCAAAAGATATTCAAAGGAGAAGCCAAAGCAAGAGTAGAAAAGGGAAAATATGGAAGTAATCAGATTGTCTGTATTAGCTGATAATAGTCTGTCCCCGGGCACATGGTCAAAAAAATGTTAACCCAGCCAGTGGCTTTCACACTGCAGGTGAGCTACTCAAACAGAGAGCTGATCCAGCCAGCTGGGGAGGAGGGGAATGGGGGAGGAGGGGGAGGGCACGGCTCAAGGGCAAAGAGACAGGTAACTCCTCTGCCCAGGTGCCCCCAGTTCCCACCCCCCAACCCCCACCCCGTCCCCAAAATCAAGCACGGTGCTTCAGGGAACACTGAGGCATGTGTGTATCTGTGTCTGGGTGTCTATCTGCCTGTCTCCAACCACCTCACCAAGGAGATGGTTTAAATGTGAAAAAATCTTTATGCAACAGACTGTTTAGGGCGGTCTTATTTACACAGTGAAAGACAGACGCAACTGAGATGTCTATGGCAGACCCCTGTGGTGTCCCCCCCAGCAGCCACGCCCCCTCCTTCCACAGCCAACAGCAGCCCCGGTTTGTTCTGGCTCCACAGCGGGGTCAGGATTGTGCTGACCCAGGCTTGGTCTAGGACGGGACGTACGGCTCCGGCCAGTGAAATGTAAGGGACAGATTTCGAGGGGCTTTTCGGAAAGGCAGACGGCAGAGGCCGTGGGGAACAGGCCTTTCCTCTCACACCCCATTCCCTTTGGCCTGTGGCCTCTGCTGATGAAGAGGTGATGCCAGAGATGCCGCAGCCTTCCCCCCACCGGGAGGGGCAAGCCGAAGAGACTCACACAGACAGACAACAACCCAGAGGGATGGAGCCTCTGTGCCCACCTGGGCGCTTGGGATGGGAAACACTGATGTCTCACCTATCATAGCAGCTAGCAATACCCATCCTAACTAACACAGTGCGGTAGCTTCTCTCTGTGGTGCAATGGCAGCAAAGGCCCGACTGGGAGGACTGGATCCATTTCTCATGACCTCTGACTGAGGGCCTCACATCCTGCTGGCTGGTGACAGAGGCCACCCTCAGAGGAAAGCCATGTGAAGGCGATGCACCGGGCAGTTTAGATATGAGTGTCACACCAGGGCTCCAGCAGAGACAGATGTTATAGATGCTAGTGGGAGGGGGAAATGGGGGGAGGGATGTGGGAGCTCTCCCACTGCCTGTTAACTCTTTTATAACCCTAACATCATCCTATCTAATAAAAGAGTAATATGCAAATTGACCGCACGTCTGCTATACCCACAAGCCGTGCCCACCAGCCACTCTCACCAGCCAATCAGGAGCAAATATGCAAATAAACCCAACCAAGATAGATACAGCCGCCGGGATTGGACCTAATTGGGCAGTCAGACATCCCTCGAGGGGTCCCAGACTGGAAAGGGTGCTGAGGGACACCCCTCCACACCCCCCCCATGCGTGAATTTTGTGCACTGGGCCTCTAGTTTTGAAATAAAAACCCAAATATGTAAATGTTGAGCAAGAGAAATGCTAGATTTATCCAGGTGTTTGCCACGCTGGTGAGTAAGTTAGGACTTGAAAGAAAAGACGATGAGGAACTGGGATAGGACACCTGGAGGGAATGAGTGTCTAGTCAGAGCCCCCAGAGGGAAGGCAAGTCTGCTGGCCCCTTGTCAGCAAAGTGGGTGAAAACCCACGTCGAAGGGGGCCTGCAACACTGGGTGGGGCTGCCTAAAGTCCCCAGTCCCACAGACTCAGTTTAGAGCCAGCTGATTTCTGCAAAGTTTTCAGCAGTTTGAGGTCTCGTCCTCTGCCATGCTTCTTGGTTCCCGTGCTGTGAATATATGTGTGGTCTGAGGGTCTCATTTGCTGAATTTGTCTCTCTCTCTCTCTCTCTCTCTCTCTCTCTCACACACACACACACACACACACGCACACACATGCACACACACGCACACACCCTCGGCGGGGGCGGTTAGGAAAATATCTGAGATGTTGGGACTCACAGGGCAGAGAAACACTCAGCACAGCAGAGCCCTCCATTCGCTTGCTGGCTCTTTCCCCCTGCCCTCCCCTCCTCCCTCCCCCCTGCGCTGTCTGTGCAGAGCAGCCCAAGCCCTATCTACCCCACCCCCAGGGCCTCCACATCCTCCCTCCCCCACTTCAGTCTATATTAAAATACAATTCCCTGCTTAGGAGGAATTTTGACACCCACTATTAAAATACCATTTGCTTCAGCTCCTTAAGTGAATCCGAAGCCAGCGCGTGTCCTCTGGGGCTCATTGGGGCCGTGGCTTTGATCCGCTGTGTCTAGACAACCTTGTGGGTCAGAGTGAGTTGGGAGCAGCCTGGCAATGTAATTATTTGCTAACGACAAAGCAGGGGTATGTCCAATGATTTGGGTTAAAATCGTACAACTGCGAGGACGTCCAAGGTTAGCCCTATGACAATGCCATTCTTTCTTATTTGCATTCTAATAAGCTCCCTTGCGTGGGAGGGAACGGGGTAACATTTGAAAGGAGCCCGTGGGAACTGTGCATGGGAGAATGCCACCTGTGTAACAACCTGTGCCCTGACTGAAAAATAGGTCAAGAACTGATGGTCAGAGGATCAACAAGATCTGTACAGACCATAAAATGCTTAAGCCAAGTTAGCAACGAAGCTTCCTATTTGGCCTTGAAGGTGAGCTGGTCCAGCCTGGCTCCTGTCATTTCACAGATAGTGTGGATGAAAGGAGCCGCATGCTGACCTGACAGCTCGGGGGGGGGGGGGGGGGGGGGCTGCGTGGCGGTCTTGCAAACTCAGAGAGAGGCCTAGAGTCACCACAAAAGCTGGTTTGGAAATTAAATAACTACAAACGGTTATGGTGGGCGGTCCTGTCCTGGGCCTGTGTTTTCCCTGACAGAGATCAACTTAGATATTTACTGAGCCATTTGCCTTTTTGCCTCTAGGATAACACACCTGTGAGATGTCTGAGAAACTTATAACTTCCCTTTTTCTGGAGCCCCTGGGGCACAACCAAATGTGGTGGGCACCAGGACAGATGCCACAAATTCCTTCATTATCATGTTCATTGTTCCTGCACCCACCTAAGTATGTGTCCATCATTTTACTTTTTACCCAATCCTAGTGAGATTGCTTATCCCTCCTCCTAAACCCATCACCAATGAATTTCCTGTAACCCACCTATGGCCCTCCTTTGATGGCAATGTATAAATAGAATTGTAACCCGCCATTCTGCAGAGCATTATCTCAATTCGTTGAGGTTCTGCTTCCTGGCATATGTCGATCGGGTGGCTCAAATAAACTCACCAGAATTCTTTACAGGTTTCAATGGTTTTTTGTTAACAATAGGAAAACTGAGGCCCAGGGAGGGTGATAACATGGCCAAGGTCATCGGGTGAACCCATGCCAGCCCCTGGCTGGATCCCAGGGATGCCTCCCAGCACCCGTAGCCTCTCTTCATACCTGGAGACATGCAGAGGCACACGGACTTGCCGTGGAGGGAGATCAGGCACTGGGTCCTGGCCCTCGACCACCACCCAGTGTCTAAGAATGTTCTCGGTCACTCAGGGACAGCATTGCTCTGTAACGCTTCTGCTCTCTCTTCTCCCTGGAGAGTTTGACAATGTCACGGGTGATTAGGACCACACGTGTGGAGTCAGCGCCCTGCAAGGGGGAAAGCATGCCACACGTTGGCATCTGGCCCTGGGTGCCCTCCTCCCTGACCTTGGCCGAGGGAGTTACACTCAGCAGGCGTGGCTGTCCTCCTGTAAGGCTGGGGCAGGTCGATGTGAACATGACCTCCAGCACATGGTCAGTGCCTGCTCAGACTTCACGCTGTGCGTCCCAGCCCAGAGCACACGGCTCCGCTGCTTCTCAGACAGGCGTTCCCGCCCCTTTCTTCCACAGGTGCGCGGGCAGCTTCCTCCCTCCTTGTCCTCCCAAAACTCAGCCGTCAGAGACGAAGGCACCAGAGCCCCCGCGCCCTCAGGGCCAGTTTCCAGAGTGGAGAGGAAGGAACGTGGGTGCATTGGAGCCTTTCTTTGAACCACCCTATTTGTCTCTTCAAGGCCATCCCCACTCCTCCGACCCTACATCTGAACACAGGGCCCTGCCGCCCACGGGCAGCGCCCGGGCCCCTGTAGTAACGGCGCGTCCATGATCGGTGGCATGTGAAGTTCTGTGCAACATGGGGCTCGAAGCAAGCCAGCCAGGCCTCAGACAGGAGTGATCACCAGGAGGCAGCTGATCGGTGATTCTCCCTCAGCATTGATGTTTCTACCTCTCTCTCCCTCTCCTTTCCTCTCTGAAATCAATTTAAAAATATTTTTAAAAGTGTACTAACTCCTAAAATATTGAGAAGTAGGCACGTACGGAACTCCAGTTTCCGCAGTTTTCAGGAGATCGGAGGCCGCACAAAATGCAGGAACGCTGGCCCATTGATCTCCACTTCTGCCACATCAGAGCACCTGATCGCCTATACGCCTCAGGCCTACAGACCTGGTGTCCTTTCTCTCCCTCCCTCTCCCGTCTCCCTCCCTCCCCACCACCCTCCCCGGTCCCACACCCCATCTCTCTCTTCTCTCTGCCCTCTCTCCCTCCCACCTCTACTTCTCCCTTCGCCCCTGTGCTCAGCTCTTGTCTTGCAGAACAGACAGCTCTCCCCCCACCATCTCCAATAAGAAAAGCCCCGGCAATGGGCCCCCACTGGGTCACGGGCCCCGCCCCGCGCCAGTATCTTCTAAGCCCCGACCTCATCCCGCCCCGGTGGCTGGGAGTGGGAAACTCTGAGTGCCAGGCCCACGTGACCGAATCAGAGGTTCAAGGCTGTCTTCTGGGCAGACCTCAGGGAAAAAAGTCCACTGTCTTGAGGCCTGGATCCACCTGCCCCAGGGCAGCCAGGAGGCTGGTCCGAGACCGCAAGACTGGCCCTTCGTGCTCCTCGCCGAGGGAAGGCAGGTCGGTTACTTCTGCTCAAGAACTAGTGCCGTCATGATTGTTACAGACCATGATGGCCCCCATTTAGACACTTCCTGGGGACACGCCCATATTCCTCATTTCTTTTGAGCTGGGGGTCTCCTGCTGCCATCGGCAGTTCCTGAGTTATGGGAGGATTTTAACAGTTCATATTCACTGCACCTGCAGTGGGTCCGGCACAGTTCCAAGGATGCTGCTTGTATTAGCCAGGCCATCTTAAATCCACCCAACGAGGAGGATACTGCTATTATCCCATTTTGTAGGCGAGGCAGCCGAGGCCCAGGGAAGGTGAGTGGCTTGCAGAGGAAGAAAGCAGGACAGCCAGAATCCAAAGGCAGGTGGCCAGGCTCCAGCATCCACGCTCTCAGCGATGCCCGAGGGGGCAGGGCTGGGCGTGCCCATCCCGTCCCATTGAGCCCAGGCCCCTGCAGGCCCACCCTGGAGTCCAAGCTCCTGCTACCCGCCCTGCAGCCAGGCGAGCGCCAGGCCAGGCCAGCAGGGAGCTGGAATCCTCCTGGAGCTTATTTTAATTCTTGATGATAATAGTTACCAGTTGTTGGCACCGGCCAACGCCTCACATTACACGATCTCATTTCTTTTTCTTCCGAACAGCTCATTTGGAAAACGAGGAAATAGAAGTTCAGAGAAGGTAAGCAGCTTGCCTAGAGACACACAGCTAGAAAGGCGGAGATCCAAGGTTGTAGGCCAGGACGGCCTGACTCTTAACACCTGAGCTCTAGCCATGCACGGCTCCCCCCAGAGCAAAGAACCCCCAAACTGAGCACGGGGTGAGGGGGTGGGGTTGGTCGGAGGAGAGCCTTGGGAAGGTAGATTCGCCTCCACCCACATTCCCATGCCCCCTCCCACCCTGGGAACTGCCGTGGCCTCGGGGCCGGGGAGGGGGGGAGTGGGGGGACAGGGCTGAGAGGAGCTGCCCATTTCTTCCCACGCTCCAAGGCCTGGCCCAGCCCGTCTCCACGTGCCCAGGAACAATGCCGCCACATTCAGGGTGACTGTGGGCGTGCGTGCTGCCACCCCCGGGCGCGCTGCCAGGGCTGTGTGATTTCCACTGGACCAACACGTATTAGGAGTGAGGACTGCCACTTATTAATGCCGAGTACAGGCTGGGCTCTGTGCTCAGGGCGGAGAGTCCCTCGCTCCTTCTTCCTAATGACCCTTGCTAATGAGCATTCGGGACACTGAGCCTCAGAGAGGCAGAGGAAGGGAGTCGGCCAAGGCTGCCCTGTCGGCAGGTGGCAGAGCGGGGACTCGAACCCGAGACTGAGTGGCTTCAAAGGCCATGACTGTAATGCCCACTTCCTGCTGCTCCCTAGCCTGTGCCAAGACAACAGAGCTGAGGGAGGCACAGTCCTGGTTCCCAAGACCGTCGCGTCGGGGAGCAGAGACGCACGAGTGAACAAGCCGCAATTGGATGAGGGTGCCAGGGACGGCGATGTGTCCAGCGGGTCCTGAGGTGCACAGGGGACACAGGGGTCCCCCCAGATGGTAACGTGTCCTTCGTGACTCAGGGGCAAGTGATGAGGGGGAAGAGGCAGAGACTAATTGGCTCATGTATCTGAGCAAGTAGGGAACTGGCTGCCGGCGTGGCTGGTTCCAGAACGGAAGGGAATTAACGGGAGTCTCCCCCCAGTTCAGGCTGTGCTTCTGGCCACGTTGACTCCGGCTTTAAGAAGGCTCCTCTCTTGCCGAGACCGGTGTGGCTCAGTGGATAGAGCGTCGGGCTGCGGACTGAAGGGTCCCGGGTTCGATTCCGGCAAGGGCATGTTCCTTGGCTGCGGGCACATCCCCGGTAGGGGGTGTGCAAGAGGCAGCTGATTGATGTCTCTCTCTCATGGATGTTTCTGACTTTCTATACCTCTCCCTTGCACTCTGTAAAAAATCAGTAAAATATATATATAAAGAAGGCTCCTCTCCCTGCAGGTGAGGCAACTGGTCCACACTCCACAAGGTCAATATGGTGACCGTTTACTTTCCACTTTAGTCAAACGCCCAGGATTGACTGTCATTGGATTTTTTGGGGGTCAGGTGCCAATCCTTCACTCCAGGGCCATGGTCAGTGAGGTGGGGTCACTGATGGGGGAAGCCAGCTCCCTGCACCCCCATCGGCGTGCTGGCACAGGGAGAAGGGGCAGCCGATGCTGAGCGGGCAAAGACACCTGGTGCCCACCCAAGGTCGATCAGGCAAGGAAGGTTCCCGGAAGGGACCCCAGAGCTGGGTCCCCAGGAGGTACTAACAGCACCCTGCTGGGCAGGGCTTGGCGGGGGAAGGCGCTTCCCACCAGAGGGACACCTGTGCGGGCAGGGCCACGTGCACTGGTGATTCGGGAGAGCTGGAGGCCAGGCTCACGTGGGAGGGAAGTGGGAGAAGTGGCTTCAGAGGCCCCGGGCAAGGACTTGCAGGGCTAGGGGCCAGGCTCAGGGTTTGCACTTATTCCTGCAGGCACCCCAGGGGGTAGAGCCTGATGGTCTAGGGCAAGAACTCAGGGCTGGACCTCCTGCCCTGCCTCTTCCTCTCTGGGTAACTCTGTCTCTGTGGTCTCAGTGTTCCTGTCTGTGAAATGGGAGACTGCGGCACAGCCTTCCTAGAACCGAAGTGAAGGCAAAATGCTCCACGCTGAGCGGCTGCGGACGGAGTTTAAGCGTCAGAGGAGCACGCTGTGATCTACAGTCTAGAAAGATCCCCCGGGACCGGGTTGGGGAGACCAGTGGGGAGACGTGAATGTGAGGCTCAAGTCCTGGTGCGAGACGGAGCGGCTGCGGGGAGTGAGAGAGAGCACACAGGACAGAAGGGGAAGCACTGATGGGGAGAAAATTCCTCTGCACTTGGCAAAGGATGCGATGTGGGGAGAGGGAAGGATGCAGAATAAAACTAAACAGGAAGACAGGAATCTACCCTTGACCTTGGATCCCTTCACTTTTCACTTTTGAACTAATAAATTTTCTCAGGTAAAATTCAATGAAAATCCCTAGGCTTCTCCGCCCATCCCCCATGCTCGCCTCTTACTAGTAAATATCTCAACAACAACAACAAAATGTCCCAGACCATTTGATCCTGAGTTTTGAAATCTTAAGAGTTGGGTTTTCAGCCTGAATGTTCTTTGAATGTTCCACCTGCGCCTGCGGCCTCGCCTGAGAAGCTCGGCCAGTCCGCTGGGCCACGGGGCTCGGTGGGGTGGGAGCTAGAGTTTGTGCAGGTGAATTTACAAGCGACTTCATTCATCATGACAAGCCTACATCTCCACTAAGTTTCTGGATTCGAGTTCTAATGAGTCCTTACCAGAAATAAATGAAAAAGAGAAAGAGGAGGAGGAGGAGGGGTGGGGAGGAGGAGAAGAAGAAACAGCAAGCAACAGCCACCACAAATTCACAAGAAAACAGAAATTTGAGCAGGAAAGCCCCTCAGCCACAGCCTCTTTCACAAGAGCCGTCTGACGTCTGCCTGCAGACAAGAACAATGCTGAAGCGCTGTCCTCAAGGCTGTCATTTCAAAGCCGGTTTTACAATCACTCCTTGATCAGCAAATGAATCGGAAACATGTGGATCATATTTCACTGAAATCACATGATTTTAAATCAGAGGAAAGTTGCTGTAGGGAAAACAAACAATAAAAGGACTTCTTAAAAAACACACACACACGCACTTTTTATTTTCTGGTTTCGTCCAGGCCTGGAGCTCGAGCGCTGGCTGACACGAAGTTGGGCGCAGATAGCATCAGGCTGCTCATCGAGCTTAATGAGAACATAAACCGCCGATTTCCATGACGGCACCGAGCTTCCCCGGTGGAAACGCTAGAGGGAAGGAAGGAACACCCAGGTACGTTTACCTGTCCTCGTGCCCCATAAACCTGAGCGAGAGTTTTCCCTGGGGAACCGGCTGCTGGGCACCACAGACCCAGGGCCCCGTGGATGCTCGGAGGTCCCGCTGCGATGGCCTCTGAGCCGAGCAGCCCCTCCACGTACCGCTCTCTGCTGGCCAAATGTGAGCGGCTGCTCCCGCTCCTGAGGCTGCTTACTGATACCTAGAGGCCCAGTGCATGAGATTCCTGCACAGGTGGGGTCCCTAGTGGCTGCCGGCAGGGGCCTGCCTTCATTCCACGTCGCCCCCTGGTGGTCAGCACACGTCATAGCAAGCAATCGAACTCCTGGTCCGTTGACACTTTACAGGTTAGGCTTTTATATCTATCTTACCTAATAATAGACAAACATGTAAATTGACCGTACCTTCACTAGGCCACCAGCTGATCAGGAGTGACATGCAAATTAGCCCAACAAAGATGAAGGTTAATTTGCATACACAGCCGCTGAGTGACGGGGGCGGGATGCAGGCGTTCTGTCCCACCCCGGTCTCTCAGGGCCTCTGGCAGCCTGGGAAGGAAGGGCGGAGAGGAAAGAGGCGGCTCCCGGAGCAGAAAGAGGCGGCTCCAGGGCCTGAGCGGAAAGGGGCTGGGCCGGAGTGGAAAGGCAGTGCCAGCAGGCAGGGAAAGAAAAGCCCATTCTAGCACGAATCTTCGTGCATCGGGCTTCTAGTAGGCAATAAAAACGGCGATCTATGAAGCTGATGGAACTGTTACTCTGTGCCAGGCGCTGTTCAAGTACTTGACTCAGTTAAACTCATGCCAAGCCTCTGCGCTCTCTCCCCTTATGTGTGGTTCAGGACAGGGAGGTGAAGGGTGGTCAAGTCAGTTACCCGGGATCACTGTTACTTATTTATTTTTACCTTTATTTTGTAAAAATATATCTTTTATTGATTTCAGAGAGGAAGGGAAAGAGAGATAGAAACATCAATGATGAGAGAGAAGCATTGATTGGCTGCCTCCTGCACATCCCCCACTGGGGATAGAGCCCACAACCTAGGCATGTGCCCTTGGCTGGAATCAAGCCCGGGACCCTTCAGTCCACAGGCTGACGCTCTATCCACTGAGCCACACCAGCTAGGGCCGTGGTCGGCAAACTGCGACTCACAAGCCACATGCGGCTCTTTGACTCCTTGAGTGTGGCTCTTCCACAAAATACCACCACCTGGGTGAGTCTATTTTGAAGAAGTGGCATTAGAAGAAGTTTAAAAAATTTGGCTCTCCAAAGAGATTTCAACCGTTGTACTGTTGATATTTGGCTCTGTGGACTAAGGAGTTTGCTGACCCCTGAAGGCCAGGAGCTCTGTTATTTAGGTGATGAATGCAGCTGGGCTCTGAGCCACTGGCACGCGGCCTCCAGGGACGGTGGAGGTCTGAAGAGTGTCCTCTCCTTGCCACCCAGCCCCATGGAAGCCGAAGCAGTCCTGTATGTGCTCCCAGGGTGTAGGGCACCTGCCTTTCTCCCAAGATGTGCTCTCAGGAAACACCAACCCCAAGGCCAGCCACGCAGTCCAGGCAGCCCCTCCACTCCCCGGGGCAGTCACCGTCATGGGTCCCACCCCGCAGACGGGGACACGGAGAGGGGAGACCACCTGCCCGAAAGCCCAGAAGTAGCCTGCGGTGAGGCCGGGAACGGAGCCGAGCCCTGAGCTGAGGGACTCCCACTCCAGAGCTCGCTGCTCAGCCACACGACTGGGCGCAGACCCGGCCGGAACGGCCCTCCGCTGCCCGCCCCCGGCCGGCGGCTGTCTCTCCCTCGGTTCCCCTGGAGCTCCGTGTTCTGACGGCCCAGGCCTCGCAGTCTGCACGGGCGCTGGTGGGGCGATCGCAGTAACACCGGCTGCGCCCCCGCACCCCTTGCTCACGCACCCCCGGCACCACAGCGCCCAGCCCCTTTGCACCCCACCCAACGGCTCGAGCGGGAGGCGTGTGCCATTTCCCACTTAAGAAAACGGAGGCTCCGAGAGGCGAAGTGGCCTGGCTAATGTCGCTCGGGACAGAACCGGGATCTGGGGACCACGGAGTCAAACTGGGGGGTCAGGGTCAGCCTGGGTGCGTTCTCTGCAGCGGATCCAGGAAGCAGGAGAGAACTGGGCTTTCCCCGCCGGAGGACGCACACTCTCCCGTGTCCTGCCGCGTGGGATGGCTCTTCCCCCTCTGGCCTCAGCTGCCCCGTCTGTAAAATGGGAAGCATCAGGCTTACAAGAGCCCCTGTTCTCGAGCCCAGCTTTCCAGTTCAAAGTCCAGCACTTGTGCCTGTGTGACCTGGGGCAAGTGACTTACCCTCTCTGTGCCTCAGTGTCCTTATTCCGTACAAAGCGGATGGGGCAGTCACGGCTATTGCTTAGAGTTATAAAGGCAAATGAGATTCAAGTGTGGAACGCATTCAGCCCACAGCCCGGCACATAGTAGGCACCGAGTGAGTGTCAGATACTCTTCCTGGCACGAAAGGTCGGCTGCGGTCTTCTCCAGCTGGGTCCTCAGGACCCCTAGCCCCCAGCCTGACCCCAGTCCCCTGCAACCTCCAGGTAGAAAGCCCTGCTTCCTGCTGGCGCTCCCCCCCCCCGCCCGCCCCGTTCTCGCTGCCCCTCGGGGGGCCTTTCGGGGGGGAGGAGAGACAGCTGACGCCCTGAGCGTGAGTCTGGCCAATGACCCGGGAGGTGTTGCCTGGGCATGAGGTAATGGAAGGCTGCAGCCCGCGGCAAGCCTGCTGGCACACGTCATCACTCGAGCGGGGAGCAATGAGTGACTAACGGGCTCTGGGGCCCCGACGGGGGCAGCGGCCTGGCTCCGGCCGCCACGCACGCGGAGCCTCTGTGTCCGCCTCCTGCTGGAGCCCGCAGGGGACGAGCTGCCGAGCGAACACACAGTTCCGGCCGACGCACCCCGGCCCCGCCCGGGAAGAGGCAGGCGACACATGCGAGGGACCCCCGGCCTCCTCATTTGTCACGCAGGTGGGTGTCCAGCCCGTGCCAGGCCCGTGGGGTCCCAGAGGTAAGACCACCTGACCCCGACCTTCCGGGTAGCGGGCGCGGAAGGGAGACAGACCCCGGAAAGCAGCGATGGTTTGGAGGAGCGCAGGGGTGGAAGCCACTGAGGGGAGGAAAATCAGAGAGGGCTTCTCAGAGGAAGTGGCCGCTGCGCCGGGTCTCACAGGCGGTCCCAGGGACCCTGTCCCGGGCAGAGGGCGCTGTGTCGGCCACGGCAGGGAGGCCTGGAATAGCACCAGGCTTCCCAGTATCGCCAAGGACTGCGAGGGGTGGGCCATCGGAGGTGTTCAGGGGCCGTCGAGCTGTTACGCAGTGGAAGCTTCCTGGGACACACAGGCACAGTCTCCTTTCCTGGGCCCATTTCACAGAGGAGGAAGCTGAGGCTCTGGAAGCTAACGCTGTTTCTCCGAGATCAACTCACAGGAAGCTGGGCCTCTGGGACTGGCGCCCAAGCCCGTCTGCTCCAAAGCTTTAAGGTCTTCACTACCTTGCCCGTCTCTTCCAACCCCGGGGACTCTGAGTTTGGATTTTATCCTGAGGGCCGGGGGGGGGGGGGGGGGGGGGCGGGGGCGGGCGGTAAGCATTGCAGCAGGAGAAAGAGGTGCTCACATGTGCAGTCAGGGGCCAGATAAAAACAGGCAGGAAGGGCCGAGTGAAGTAACAGCAGGACATCAAGCCAGGCCAGGGAATGTCAGGCCCGGAGTCACCCCCGACCCGGGGACCCCTCCTCTCCACCGAAACGCCGGCCACACTGAAAGGTTCCAGCTCCGCCCTGGCCAGGCCTTCTCTGTCCCCTCGCATCCGCCCGGACACCTGGCTGCGACAGCCGCCTGACTGACTGATGCACACCCCACCCCGGACACCGGCTTAAAGGTCGCTTCCCTCCCTGACCACTTCCCCTTCCCGGCTGGTCAGATGGGCTGTTCCCCGGCACCACGCCTCTCCTTTGACCTTGTCCTTGGTGTTTCTAGAAAGGGCACGAGCTCTGCCTCGCCCACCGCCCCCCCCCATCCCCTCGCGGGGCGCAGCACACAGAGTGGCCCCGGGCATCCAGCTGAATTGGGGTTTGGCGGTGGCACCTCTGCTTGGAACACCCTCAGTCCCATTCACCTGCCTCAACTGCACACTCACATGAGCGCCCCCCACCCCGCACCCGCCGGGGTCCCTCCGGTCTTAGAGGATCCCAACCAGCCACGCACCTGACGAGCGCTTTGAGGGAAACGAACAATGATGAGGCCCGGGCTGCTGTGTTGTCTTGAGACTCGGAGGAAAGAGTGAGGTCAGTCCTCTAAGAAGACGGACTTGCCCCCCCCCACCAGGTCCCGCCCCTGCCAGGCTGGTCGGGGTCCGTCCTGAGCCGTCCCTCTGGGTTGGGGAGCCCGCTTCTGCCGCTAGGCTGGGTCTGCGTGAGCTCCGCGCCCAAAGCCTGGAACACGGCCGGGGCTCACACCGGTGGGACTGGCGAGGCCACGAATGAGCTCGTAAACATGCAAATCAAAATAAGCCGCACAAACGGAAGGACGCCCAAGGCTGGGCTGGGGGCACGGCGGCCGCGTAGGCTCAGCTGGACGGACTGGAGGGACCCACATCTGAGCCACCGCCACCTCTGATCGGGGCCTGGGATGGGCAACGCCTGCCGATGACGAACATGTGGGGGCACGGTGGGCACCTCACTTCTTGACTCTGGGGACTGGTTGCTTTCATCTTTGGTTTCTTCGCGGTGGGTCATCCAGAGTCGGCCTATTTTAGACACCTGCTATCCCAGGGCTCAGATCTGTCGTCCTTCATCGTGGGGAGTGGGGAGAGCAGGGAACGCCCGGTGGTACCCGTGCCTGGAAATGGTAGGACCCCGGATGCCCAGAGTAGAGTGAGTTGGCCCCCCGGGCACAACAGTGGATCTGTCTACATTGACACTAAGGCGGGGAATTTAAATCTGTGAATACATCCCGTCCGCCACACACCACACACTTTATCTGCAACCTTTATCCCAGCCCCCCATTTTGCAGACGAGAAAACTGAGGCTCAGAGAGGCCAAGCGGCAGGTCCCCGGGAACACACTGAATCGGAGGCGAACCCCCGGATTCCAACCAGGTTCTGTTTGGCCCTCAGGTATTCCCGGGGACCAGCTGGCTGGCCCTCCCCGGCTGTGCTCTGTCCCCCTCTCTGATCACCAGTCACCGTGACAGGGGCAGCGGCCTCCCCCCCACCCCCAACCCTCGGCTCCTGCTGCCCATTCTAGCCACTGCTGCCAAGCGCTGCTGGGACCTGATTTGAATTTGGGGTTCTCTCCGCT
>CM050516.1:5022500-5145000 GCA_027563665.1 Antrozous pallidus | reverse complement strand
CAGAAGCCCTCGGGCCCCATGCCCTTTGCCCCATCTCAGGGCTCTGCCCTTGCATAGCCAAAGGGAAACCAGACATTCCTAACATGAAAATTTTCCACATCCCTCAGGGCGATCTGGGGCCAGAAATAGTCAGCAGGATTTGGGAGTCAGCCCGGGCCACTAAAAATAGCTCCCGGGCTCCCTGCAAGGCCTGCGCCATCTCTGCCCCGCGTGGCCTGCCACCCAGTACGCTGCCCGCCGAGGCCAGCACCTTAAATGACCATGTGCTCCGCTGGGTTGGCCCGCTGAGGCCAGGGGACAGGGAAGAGCTGCTCCCCTCGGCCTCCGGGCCAGCTGTCCGGCATGCCGCCCAAGGTGTCCCTCCCCCTGCCCATGGCAGCCTGCCCCTTTGCCCAGACAGGACGCAGCGCTCACACCTGGCCGGTCCCTCGAGGGCTGTGCAGGGTTCCTGCAGCGGGGGCACAGCTGCTCCGTCCCTGCGCCCCCAGAACAGCCACCCCACTCATGTGTCAGACTTCTCTCCACACCCCGAATGTCTCCACATCCTAAAGGCAGTGTTTCCAAATCTTCAAAGCCTTTGCCTCCGTTTCTCCACAACCCCCACCCCCCAAGACGATTCTTGTCCAACTTGCTTTTAACAAAAACAAACAAACAACAACAACGACAAAAAACACTGAAACCTGTAAAGAATTTTGTGAGTTTATTTGAGCCAAAATCTGTCGACATATGCCGGGAAGCAAGACCTCAATGAATTGAGGTAATGCTCCGCAGAATTCTATTTATACATCGAAATCAAAGGAGGGACATGACATAGGTGGGTTACATGAAATTCATTGGTGATAGATTAAGGAGATGGGATAAAGCAAAGCAGGAGAAACCCCTGGGATTGGATAAAAGTAAAATGATGGACACATACTTAGGTGGGTGCAGGAACAATGAACATGATAATGAAGGAATTGGTGGCATCTGTCCTGGTGCCCACCACATTGGGTTGTGCCCCAGGGGCTCCAGAAAAAGGGAAGTTACAAGTTTCTCAGACATCCCACAGGTGTATTATCCTAGAGGCAAAAAGGCAAACGACTCAGCCTAGATCTGAGCTGATTTCTGTCAGGGAAAACACAGGCCCAGGACAGGACCGCCCACCATAACCGTTTGCAGTTATTTAATTTCCAAACCAGCTTTTGTGGTGACTTTAGGTCTCCGAGTTTGCAAGACCGCCACGCAGGCCCCCCCTGAGCTGTCAGGTCAGCATGCGGCTCCTTCCGTCCACATCGCTTTGTGCTGTTGTACTTGTTGTTGGGGCAAGGGCAGGAGGGAGATAAAGGTTAAATGTGTACGTTCAAACTATTTCCAAGGCCAGATAGCTGGCCCCTATCTGCCTTTCATTCAGTCTGTGGGAATGCAGGCCCGACAGACAGGGAGGACACCTGGGGAGCAGCTGGGGGCTCCCGATGCCGGCCCCACCTCCCGGCCAGAGCCTCAGAGGCCTGGTCTAAGGTAGGAACAGGCACAACGGTGCTTTGCCTGGGGAGAGGGCTCAGGACAGGGGTCAGGGCCCCCCCGGGGGTTGTCACCACGTGGCGTGTCCCCAGTGCCCGCCTCCCTGACTGGCCTGCTGCCGGCTGCTCTCTGTGGGGGAAATGGAAGCGGAAGAGGGTGTTTCAGAACCAGCCACCAGGAGCAGAGGCCACATCCTTGTCCCAGAGAAAGCAGAAGGAGAACCACCTGCTGGGGTTTCACAAGACCCGAGCACCGAGGCAGGAAGTGGGGTCCCAGGCAGGCACCCTCCTTTACCCTCGGACCGGGCCAGGTCCTTGCCCCTCGCTCAACCTCAGCTCCACTGGTGGTGGTGTGCACAGGGTGCCTTCCCTACCGGATGACCTGGGGTCTGTTCACTCATTCAGCCCCCCAAATATTTCTTGAGCACCTACTGTTGGGGTTTTCCTCTCTTCTCCACGTCCAGCGTGGAGAGAGAAGTAGGGTCCAGTTACTGAGTAGAGGGGCTGGGAACTGAGAAATAATAGAAAAGAATAGACGACGCAGAAGTAGAAATAAAGCTGGAGCTGGGTGGAGTCTCTGCTCTCTGATGGAGAGACAGGGAATTCCAACCCAAACGCAGCGTGCTTATTTACACTAAAACTAGAGGCCTGTTGTCCCTTATTGCAGCCTGCACCCTCTCCAATCCGGGACCCCTTGAGGGATGTCCCACTGCCCGTTTAGGCCCCATCCTACCAGGTCTGCTCTCACAATCCAGGACTGCTGGCTCCCAACTGCTCGCCTGCCTGCCTTCCTGATTGCCCCTAACCGCTTCTGCCTACCATCCTGATCACCCCCTAACCACTCCCCTGTCAGCCTGTTTGCCCCTAACTGTCCTCCCCTGCAGGCTTGGTCCCTCCCAACTGCCCTCCTCTGCTGGCCATCTTGTGGTGGCCATCTTGTGTGTTGGTGTAATAGTCAATTTGCATATTACTCATTTATTAGATATGATGATAGAAAGAGGTTTCACATAAAAAGACTTAAAATCAAAAGAGCTTAAGTGGGCCCAGGCCCCACTCATTCCCTCATTCCCAGGCTCCACTGAATCTACATTTCAAGGGCCCTCCCCCCGATACCTGAAGCAAGTTAAAAGTCAGTTCTAGGTAATGCATCCAACCATTTTGGTGGACGCGTTTCCAAGACGTGGCTCTGCCTGGCGCCTCGGATTCAGCTGACACTGATTTAAAGAATGCTCAGGTGCCTTCCCTGGGGGCCAGCCCTCTACACCTACTACGCGGCAGACTTATGCTGGAGCTGGGGCTGTGAATAAGATCTGCAGGGCCCCTGCCCAACAACAGATGTTTACAATGTGTGTGTGTTCTTTTTTTGGTGGGGGAGGGGTCTGGGGAGCAGCAATAAACCACTGTTACCCTAGAGCAGAAGCCAGGACCAGCCCGGTGGTCTCGCTGCTCCATGCATGGAGAGAGGTGTGGCCTCAGTGAGCAAGATGTCAGGGAGGAGAAAAGGCAGGCAGGCCCTCTGTAGGGGGAAGCCAGTCTCACAAGGGAGTGAGTGTTGGGGGGCGGGGGTGGGGGCGGGTGTGAGCGGGAATTAGAGTTCCAGGCAGAGGAGAAGGTCTGTCTATTGAAATAAGATAAATCTGGGTGGCTCATTGCAGAGGCTGGGGGTGAGGGGGATGCTAGTGGCAGTGATGGGTATTGAGCACTGCCCCATGGTCAACGCCGTGTTTACTGGCGTCAGTCACATGACCATCATAGCTCAGGCAGGTGGTCCTTCTGCTGGCCCATTGCACAGAGCAGGAGCCTGAATGAAACAACTCCCCCAGCTCAGACAGAGGCAGCAAATGCCAGAATTTGAACCCCATAGGCCCTGCTCTTAACTCGCTCCTCTGTCAGGGACACGACCAGCTGGGCCCATAGAGGGAGGCTATGCAAAGGGCTGACCTCCATTCTGGGGATGAAAGGAAGACACTAGAAGGTTCTAAGCAGAAGTGTGACTTCATGTGTTTGTGAGAACTAGATTCCCAGCATTCACAGTGGTTAAAACAACATGGGAATACAGAAATACAGCTTTTTCTCACCCCCAAATGCCCACCAGAGTCAAGAGAAAGAGGATTCAGACCACAGGTTGGGAGACAATAGTTACAAAAGGAATATCTGATAAAGGACTGTCATCCAACATATGCCAAGAACTTGTAAAACTCAAGATAAGAAAACAGACAACCTAATTTTAAAAATGGGCAAAGGATCGGGACAGACACCTCCCTAAAGGAGATGTAAAGAACAAAACAAGCACATGAAACCATACTCAGCCTCCTACGTCATCAGGGAAATGCAGATGAAAGCAACAATGAGCTATTGTTCCTTACCGATGAATCCGGCCAGAACCCCAAACCCTGACCCCACCCGTGAATGAGGATGTGGAGACAGGAACTCCCATTCATTGCTGGTGAGAATGGGACAGCCACTCTGGAGGAGCCTGTCAGCTTCTAGCAAAAGTAAACACACTCCTACAACACCACCAGCAATTGTACTCCCTGTTATTCACCCAAGGGAGCCGAAACGCACGTGCGCACGAAAACCTGCGCCTGGGTGTTGATGGCAGCTTCCTTCACAATCGCCAGCATTTGGAAGCCACCAACGTGTCCTGGGTAGGTGAGTGGAGAAATACGCTGCGGCCCATCCAGACAGGAATAACCCTCAGCACGGAAAGGAAATGAGCCCGGCCGGGGTGGCTCGGTGGTTGAGCAGTGACCTGTGATCCAGGAGGTCATGGTTTGATTCCCCGTCAGAGCACATGCCTGGGTTCCGGGCTCGGTCCCCAGGAGGGGGGGGGGTGGGTGCAGAAGGCGGCCAAATCAGTGATTCTCTCGCGTCATTGAAGTTTCAATCTCTCCTTTTCCCTTCCTCTGTGAAATCAATAAAACATTAAAAGAAGAAAGAAATGACCTTTAGGTCTTGGAAAGACAACGAGGACCGTTAGATGCATCATAGGACGTGAAAGAAGCCAATCGGAAGAGGCTACACATTATATGTTTCCGAGTTTCTGACAAGCTAGTGTTTCCCAGTCTTTCTTCCCTGGGAGTCATGTCCTGGCTTCAGGGCACCACAGTGCCGGCACTCAGATGCCCACACGGGAGGTACAGGGCTCTGGTCCATGTGCATATGAGTAGGACACCTGCGGGACTCCCATGAGGCCTCTTGGAAATTCAGCTCTAGAGCAAATAGGTCTGGCCTCCAATGGGGGGCCTTCTTTCCTTCCGTAAATGTTGAGGGGGAGGGATTTTCTCTCCTTCCCACGTCCAGCGTGGAGAGAAGAGTGGGTTCAGTTACTGAGTAGAGGAACTGGGGATTGAGAAATAATAGAAAAGAGCAGATGACACAGAAGTAGAAATAAAGCTGGGGCTGGTTGGAATTTCTGCTCTCTGATGGAGAGACAGGGAATTTCAACGGAAACGCAGCATGTTTATTTATACTAAATAGAAAAGGATTTCACATGAAAAGACTTAAAATCAAAGGAGCTTAAGGGGACCCAGGCCCCACTCATTCCCTCATTCCCGGGGCTCCACTGAATCTACATTTCAAGGGCCCTCCCCCCAACACCTGAAGCAAGTTAAAAGTCAGTACTGATAACTCATCCAGCCTTTTTGGCAGATGCATTTCTAAGACGTGGCTCTGCCTGGTGCCTCGGATTCAGCTGACACTGATTTGAAGAATGCTCAGGTGCCTTCCCTGGGGGTCAGCCCTCTACACATAAAATCTATTGAACAACAATAAATTGGCTTCAGACCATTGCTCGTCACCTTGGGAGTAGGAGTCCTTCTGTGCCAGACTTTAGGGACCAAGGGCCACCTTGTCCGGAAAGCCTTTCCACCTCTCCTCCCTCTCCTCGCTCCTCCCTACACCACCCCATCCCTGGCCTTGCCCACACCTCGCAGGCTCCCAGGTCACCACACTAAACTCATGGAGCAACCCATCAGTCTCTGCCACCTGCCAGGAGAGCCCAGGTCAGGGGCCATGTCTTCTCCATTCCTTTGTGTCCAGGGCAGGGCCTGGCACCCGTTAGAGCTCAGTAAGGGCCGTTTTCAGGGCTGGGCTGTGGGCTAGGGCACCCATCTCAACCAGGACCATCTGCCTTAGCCTCTCTGGTGTCATCCACAGTTTGGGGTTTGGGTGCCAAACCCCAAACCAGCTGGTCTGATAACACACCACCACCACCACCACCACCTTGAGACTCTACCAGGCTGGCACTAGAATGAGGTCTCAAGACAACCTCCAAGTATTTCATTTATTCAACCGTTTGGTTCCCAAACTACACTGAGTGGCCATTTTATGATGATCTCTGAACACATAATAATCTGACCACTCAGTGTATATCCTGTATAATAAAAGGCTAATATGCAAATTGTCCTCTCAACCAGGAATTCGACCAGCAGACAAGCCCGCCAACCACCATGTTCCCTGCCCCTGGCCAGGCTGGCTGGACCCCACCCATGTACAAATTCATGCACAGAGTCTCTAATCTATCTATCTATATATTTATTTATTTATACACACACACACACACACACACACACACACTGTGTGGCCACATTATTATGCATTCAGAGATCATAATAATCTGGCCACTCTGTGTATATGCCAAGCTGTGATTTGGAGACTGGGGACCCAGACATTGAAAAGGCACGAACCTGCCCTCAGGGGTTCACAGTCTGATGTCCTCTCTATCCCCTCGCTTTCGCCTTCCTTCCCACCCCCTCACTTCTAGCTTCCCTGCCTCTGCCCCTCCCATACATGCTTACTGGGCAATGACAGACATACAATGACACAGAGTGATGGGTGCCAGGAAGGTGCTGTTGAGCACTCCGAGGGAGAGAACCCCAATGCTCACTAGAGACCGTGGCCTAGGACATTTCCAGGAGACTCAGCACGGATATCTAGACCTCCTCCAGAGGAGAAGCTGTGAGTCACGGGCCCCAAGCGGCCCACAGACTTCCCCATGAATCACCCACTGCCCCATTCTTCTCGATAGAGGCACATGCCATGGGGAATTCTCCTTCAGATGGGAGGGGGAAGTATGGAGGGAAGTGGTGGGGAAAGGGGGATCAGAGTGGAGGCCCTGAGCAGGTTTACCACCACTGTCCTTTCCAGAATCTCAGCCCTGACCCCAAGAACCGAGCCTCAGGATGGCTGAGCTCAGGCCTCCGGGACCCTCAGGTTGCTTCCTGCTTACCCAGTGTGTTTAGACACTTCACTTGCACACGACTGTGTGTTACAGGAATGTGTCCAAGGGAAATTGCCTCATGTGGAAGGGAAAGAGGTTGGCTGAGCAGAAAAGAATCACTTCCCCCTCGCAGGAGCCCAGGAGCTACCCAAAAGAGGGGGGGAATTGTTCAACATCTTCAAAGGGTTTTCATGGATTTGTCATATTTCTTGAGTACCCACTACATGCCAGGCACTGGACTAAGAGCATGATGTCCCCCCCCGTGAACAGGACAGACAAGGTTCCTGCCCTCAAGTTGTTAAGGAAAAAAACCATTGAAACCTATAAAGAATTTTAGTGATTTTATGTGAGCCACCCTGTCAACATATGCCGGGAAGCAGAACCTCAATGAATTAAGATAATGCTCCCGAGAATGGCGGGTTACAATTCTATTTATACATCGCAATCAAAGGAGGGACATAGGTGTGTTAATGAAATTCACTGGTGATGGATTAAGGAGGTATGATAAAGCAATCCCACCTGGGACTGGATAGAAAGTAAAATTAAGGACACATACTTAGGTCAATGCAGGAACAATTAATATGATAATAAAAGAATTTTTGGCATCTGTCCTGGCGCCCACCACATCTGGTTGTGCCCCAGGGGCTCCAGAAAAAAGGGAAGTTACAAGTTACCCAGACATCTCACAGGTATGTTATCTTAGAGGCAAAAAGGCAAATGGCTCAGGAAAGATCTAAGTTGATCTTTGTCAGGGAAAATACAGGCCTGGGACAGGACTACCCACTATAACCTGTTTGTAGTTATATTTAATTTTCAAACCATCTTTTATAGTTACTTTAGGTCTCTGAGTTTGCGAGACCACCACGCAGGCTTCCCTTGAGCTTCTCAGGTTAGCATGCGGCTCCTTCTGTCCCCAAAGTCCTATATTCGAGTGGGGATATAGACCACACACAACTGTCAGTGGGGAGCAGGGCCATGTTGAGAAATAAAGCAGGAAGAAATGTGGGAGGGCCACGCCTGGGGCAGGGTGGTCGCTATTTTAAACGGTTTGGTGGCCAGGGAACGGCCCACTGATAAGATGACCTTTGAACAGAGAGCAGAGGAAGGTCAGTCCGGGCAGAGGGGAGAGGACGGGTCCCTGAAGCTAGAGGGAACTTTGCCTGCGCTGGAAAGAGCGATGGGGCCAGCTTGGCTGGAGGAGGTGCGTGAGGGGGAAGAGTGGCAGAAGATATGGTCAGTGACAGATCAGCAAGACAAGTCCTGTCAGGTCTTAGCGCCTCTGTGAGGACATGGCCTTCCTTTCTGGGTGAGGTGGGGGCCGGGGGAGGGTTTGAAGTAGAGGAGAAAATGACCTGATGTGTTAGAAATTTCCCTCTGGGGTTTTGAAAGCCAAGCTCTCTTTCAGGCATGGCTGACCACATCATTGAGAACCACCTGTGAGGAGGACGAGGACAGTTGGACCAATCATTTAACAAATATTTCCGTTTGAAGGCATTCAAGCACTGAAAAGGCAGTGGGGGATTATAAAATCAGGACCTGGAAGAAGAAAACCCAGGGCGAGCGCACAGTAGGTGGGGCCTCTTTTCCCCAGACGACGTCTGCCTTTCAAGTACCTGAAGGGCATCTGAAATAGGAGACGAAAGGCTAAGAGGTGGAGCAGAGCTTTTAATAGACTCATGAGTCTAATGGGACAGAAAGTAGAGTTCGGGCACACCAAGGAATCTACTACATCTCTAGGATTTTATGCATAACACCCAAATAAGTAATCCAGACTGAGGTGGGGGCGGAGGCTGGTAAATTCCCAAGCTTTTAGTTGAATCTCCCTAAAGGATACAGCCAAAGCAGTCATCACTGAGCCCAAAGCCATCTTCAAATCCTCTTAAACCGTCTCAGTGTCTGGTTGGATTAAGGTAACCTGGGATTCCTAGGCCGCCTTGCCACCTGAAATAAAAAAAAACCCTCTTTAGAAGAAGATAACACCACCTTAAGGCAAATTATCTCTAAAAATGTTTATATGCAGTGCCTGACAACCAATAATAATGAGGCATCTGAAGGAATGTGTTCTATTTTATTACTGGTAAATCATGTTTTAATTTTTAAAAACAACAGAAACGATGGGCAATAAATATACACACATGAAGATCCAGATAGCTATTGGTCACAGGCATCAAAATAACTGTTTAATATAAAAAGGATAGAAATGGAGAAATCACTAAGGATTTTTCTAATGAAAGACATCAACCCACAGATTCCAAAGCACTACAAATCACAAACACCATAAATATGAATAAAACTACAGACACATTCATAACGGCTAAAGAAAAAAAATAAATAAAAGGCAAAGCAAAAATTCAAAACAGCCAGACAATAAAAAATATTGCCCTCACAGGGACAGCACTGATAGTCAGCTGACTTCTCAAAAGACACAACAGAAGTCAGAAGACCTTGGAATGAATCTTCACCGTGGCTAGAGAAAAATGAGGTTGAAACTGGAATACTTTGCTCAGGGAAAACATTTTTTAATAATACAAGTGAGTAAAAACGTGTGTAGGGAAGCAGAAACAGAGAGTGTGCCCTATTTGCAGTGGTAAAATGACAGCTTTGGCCTCTGAAGTGGCCGGTGCAGGAGCAAGAGGACAACAGCCATGAGACTACTGTGAGTGACACATGATGGTAGCTGGACCAGAGAGGTGGTCCAGAAGTGGTGAGAAGTAGGTATATTTTGAAAGTAGTTATGTTTTGAACATGAAGCTGCCTCAGTTTGCAGCTAAGTTAAATATAGGTTCTGAGGAGATGGGAAGAGTGAAGGATGTCTCCGAAGATTTTTGCCTGAGTTAACGGAAGGATGAAATAGCTGTTAACAACGGTGGGGAGACCGCAGGAGGTGGTTTGGGGGTAAATGAAAGGGTTTGGAATTGCCAAATTTGGAAGTTTATTGGAACAACAAATGGCTGTGTCAAGGAGGCTATTTGGATATACAAGCCTGCAGTCAGGGGAGCGGTCTGGGCTAGAGAATAAATTCCACAGCTTCAAAAGACATATGTCCTTTTTTGCATTTTCCCCTTATAAGAGTGGATGATAACATCATTAACATTTACTGTTTACTGTGTGTGGAATGCTGTGCAAAAACACGTACATTATTTCACGTAATCTTTCTTTTTCATTTAAATTCTTCATTGCTTAAAGTATTGCATTGTCTCCTTTCTCCCGGCCCCTCCCACCCCACAGCACATGCCCTCACCCCTCTACTGTCTGTGTCCGTGGGCTATGCTCATTCTTTCATTTAATCTTGTCGGCTCCCTAAAGCAAGCACTTTCATCACTCTCTTTTGAAAGCTGTGAAAACAGAGGCTTAGAAAGGAGAAGTGGTCCACCCAGGTCACAGGGATCTTAGTCGTCTGTCAGTTTGGTCCCAGGCCCTCGGAACAACATCTCAGCCTTGTCTGTGTGTGATCTGAACATCCATGGAGCACCTTCTAGGGTATTAGGACTTGTCTTTTTTTTTTCTCTTATTTATTTATTTATTTGTTTGTTTATTTATTTATTTATTTTAATCTTTATTGTTCAGTTTGTTAATGACATTGTTCCCTCCCCCCCCCCCATAGTTCCCCTCCACCCGGTACCCATCCCACCCTCCGCCCTCACCCCCCTCCACTGTCCTCTCCCATAGGTGCATGATTTTTGTCCAAGGACTTGTCTTTTCTTCAGAGGGCATGCATGAGCACCTGCTGCTCACTAAACCCGGGTGGAGTCCCAGGGACTCAGAGATCCCTAAGGGGGGAGGGGGATCCTGACCTTGAGAGACTCACCAACAGGTGGTCGGCAGCCGTCACACACTCACAGTCATCGGGCTGGGTCACAGCCAGGCTGCACATCTTTTGTTTGGCCCAAACTTTCTGAAATCAGGAGATTTTAAATAAACACACAAATTCCCAGCTTCTTTTAAAAAATAGGAAGAACTGCAGAAACCGATTTGGCTCAGTGGATAGAGCATCGGCCTGCGGATTGAAAGATCCGGGTTTGATTCTGGTCAAGGGCATGTACCTTGGCTGCGGGCACATTCCCAGTAGGAGGTATGCAAGAGACAGCTGATCAATGTTTCTATCCCTCTCCCTTCCTCTCTGTAAAAAATCAATAAAATATATTTAAAAAATAACAAAAATAAAAATAGGGCCGAAATTGGTTTGGTTCAGTGGATAGAACATCAGCCCAAGGACTGAAAGGTCCCAGGTTCGATTCTGGTCAAGGGCATGTATCTTGGTTGCAGGCACATCCCCAGTGGGGAATGTGCGAGAGGGAGCTGATCCATGTTTCTCTCTCATCCATGTTTCTAACTCTCTATCCCTCTCCCTTTCCCTTTGTAAAAAATTCAATAAAATATATTTTTAAAACAAGAAAGCTGCATTTAATAGATAGATAAATAGATAGATAGATAGATAGATAGATAGATAAAAATAGGAAGGACCGGCAACTCTGGGCTTACAGTTCCACCTTGAATGGCACTTCCCTGGGTGGACTCCCGTGGTCTCCAGTGGCCCAGGTCTCAGCGAGGTGACTGGTTGGTCCAGGAGGCGGCTGACTTTCATTCCCAGCGGGATGTTGCTACATGCACGGACAAGGAAGTCTTTATGGTCAAAGCAGGCCTCACTGATTGGCTCATAGTTAAGCCACAGGAATAGCACGTACAAAAGGCAGGGTAGCAAGAGAGAGCGTATTGTACTCTGACAAGTGCAAGTCTCAACGTGCATGAAGGACAGCAGTGGTGACAGGGAGAATGATGTTGGAAAGGACGGACAGCAGGGTCACATCCTGGGGAGCCTTGGATTACGTGCCTGAGTAGGTCTGGTCTGGAGAGTGTAACAAGCTCACAGAAACACACACACACACACACACACACACACACACACACACCAGGCTGGAAGAGGTAGATATTGAGTGTTTTGCAAATCGAGGTACGCATTTGTTGAATGAATGAATATATGAATACATGAATGAATACACCAAGAATGAAGGAGGAGGCAGCCAACCACAGGGTCCATTGGTGGCAGCCTTGATGAAGCTTTTGAACCTGAATGTGGCAGTGTGGCACACGACAAAGGACTGCCCAGAGTTGGGGCGAAGGATGGGCTGGGCGGGTGGATGTCTGTGATGGGCCATTTGTGGAGGGAGCTGTCGCATTTCCATCACACCAACCCACCTTCCAAAGGTCCAGGACCCCTGGCTGCCCTTCCCCAGAAAGTGTCTCACTTCCTCTCCCGTCTGCCTCCCTGGACCGGCCCTGATGAACGCAGACACCCCAGAGCCTTCCCAGGCGTGGGTGAGGAGGGGCTGCACGCTGACCGTGGGCAGGAGAGGACAGAAGGTCATGCAGGTGCTCCTTACAGGAGACTGAGGCCGGGACAGGAGCACACCTTGCAGTGATGGGGCAGGGCTGGTGGTCTCCAAACAAGCGCCACTCCCCAGGCAGCTCGGCCCCCAGCAGCACAGGCCTGGGGTGTATGCCTTGGGGGGGTAGTGTCAGGATGGAGCAGGCCAACCTGCTTCTCCAGAGGGGAGGGGCCCTGTTGCTCAGGGACCAGCTGAGTCACAGGAGGACAATGAGCCTTTCCAAGCCTCTCTGAGGTGCTCAGAGCTGACCTCCTTTCAGTTAATCCTTCAAGAGCCTTTAAAGGTCAGAGGCGACTGGCCCATGTTGAAACGGAGGCTTACAGAGTTGGGTAGCTTACAGCAAGCCGCACAGCTACAAAGTGGCAGTGGCAGGACTTGAACTAAGGAGGATCTGAACTCAGGTCTAGCTGACCCCGCGTCAGGTGCTCTACCCACCAGTCCATAAAGATCCCTCCCACACCCAGGTCTCTGCTGCCTGCCTCGCCTGGACCCCTCTTCCGGAGCCCCCCGCTGGCCCTGGCGGGGCAGCTCAGCTGGTTAGACCGTCCTCGCTATAGGCCAAGCTTAGGGATTTGACTCTAGTTGGGGCACTTACAACGAATACAGAAATCGGTGGAACAACAAATCGATGTCTCTCCCCCCTCCTCTCTCAGACCCACCCATCAATCAATAAACGTTAAAAATAAAGAGCCCCGCCCCCCGAAACTGGTTTGGCTCAGTGGTTAGAGTGTCGGCCTGTGGACTGATAGGTCCTGGGCTCGATTCTGGTCAAGGGCATGTACCTTAGTAGCGGGCACATCCCTGGTAGGAGGTGTGCAAGAGGCAGCTGATCAATGTTTCTCTCTCATCGATGTTTCTGACTTTCTATCCCTCTCCCTTCCTCTGTAAAAAATCAATCAAATATATATTTAAAATAATTTTAAAAAATAAAGAGTCCCCCCCCCCCCCCGTTTTTATTATCCCATCTTTAGAGTCTTCATCCTTATTGCTTGGCTTATGTGTATGCCCTCCCCCACCCCCAAGGTTAGCTGCCAGAGCAGGAGCTTTGCGCGTAAGCATCCCTGGCCTATAGGAAGCCAGAAAATATTTGATGAATGAATGTCTGAGTGAATGAACGGGCCTGAGGCTCAGCTTCAGAAGCCACAGTCCGGGAAAGGGTGGGGGCTTCAGGGTATGTTCCTCAGCGGAGCAGATGCTCAATGCCGGAGCCAGCACCCTGCAGTACCCTTTGTTCTCAGAAGAGAGGGGCGCAGCGGGTCTGGCCCCAGAGGCTGCAGAGTCCCAGGGGAGTCCCCAGAGGTGGGCAGCCCTCCCACCTGCTCCCCAGAACTCGGCCTGCGGAGAAAACCAGCCCGGGATGCCCCGGACCCAGCAGGTGTCTGGGGGGGCAGCTGGAGCGCGGGGCGGGGCGGCCGCCGCTCTGTTTGCCTCTGTGTATGGCAACCAGAAACCACCGCGGCCAGCGCTTCTGCAGAACCCGTCCTCCCTCCCGGCATGGCAAGCTCACCTCCCAAACTGATTTGTCAGCAGCGGGAAGTGACATGACAGCTTTCCTCACTAAAGGGAAACTCCTCCGCGTTACCATGGGGATGGAACCCACTGTATAATCACAGATTTATATCATCTTAAAGGTGTACACACACACACACACACACGCGGCTGGTATCCGCTGTGGGCGGGGGCGGGGGCGGGAGCGGGAAGGAGGGAAATGGACGCTGGAGGCTGCAAGTTCAAGGCCAATTAGCCCCGATTTGCAAAATTCCAAGGAAAGGACAGGAGGCTGCAGAGGCGTTTGGGGCTGGAAGTGTCCTAATGGGATAATGGGCGCCGGGAAGCCACAGAAAAGCGTTTTTGCACGGATGCATTTTCCACGTCTCGGATTTGAGGGCTGAGAGCTTGACCTATCGGACCCAGTGCATCCTGGCCGTTTTGCGGGGAGAACTGAGATCCAGCTCGCAGCAGGTCGCCCCAGCGGGGAAAGGGATCGGGGGTCTCTCCAGGGCCCACTCCTTGCCAGGGACTTACATTCAGAAGGCCTTCCCCTGCCCTTGAGGGAGCTGGTTCTATTGTCTCCATTTTACAGATGAGAAAACGGAGGCTCTAACGCATACATAGATTTCCCACCCCAAAGTGCCACCCGAAGGGGGGGGGGGGTTGGCTACAAAGCTCGTCTTTCCCCTCTCCCTTAAGCTGTCTCTGTATTGAACTAGGACATGGGTCCCCAGTCTTCTCATGACCCTGTCCCAATCTCTGCAGTGCCCTGTCCTTGCTGCACGGCCTTGAACTAGAATTCAAGGGCTGCCCTGGCCCTCTCTGGCCTCAGCTTCCTCCTCGGTACAGTAGGTGCTGCTGCGAAAGGTTCAACGGAGAGGTATGCCAAGCAGTCGGGGGGGGGGGGGGGTGCGGGGGGCTGGCACGCAGCACCAGCTCTGAATCGACAGCTGTTGTCACTGCTTTATTGGTATTAAATGATTGAGTTGTCTCAAACGTTTTAATAACATAGCATCTTTTTCTTTTCTTTTTTCCCACTGAGGTACATCCCCCCCCCCCCCCCCAAGAAACGCAGTTTCGGGCCCAAAGTGACATTTTCTGGAGGGCCTGGGGACCGGGCATCAGGTCTCCCCTGAGGGAGGGAGGCTGTCACCCGGCTCTCCTGGGGCGGTGCGAGGCGGGGTGGCTGGTGCTGGGAGAGGGGGGTGCACTGTTTTCACCGGCGGCTCCCTCAGGCGGCCGCTGTATTTTTCCACTGCATGGATCATAGTGAGGATTAATTTTGGTTTAACCAGCGCCTGCCAAGCAGCAAGCGATGGCCCGGGCCCACGGGGAACTCAGCCATGGCCTCTGCCACAGACTCGGAACCACTGGTATATTTCCACGGAGGGACGTATTGGCCACGGCGAATGTCTGGTTTGATAAAAACACTGGATAAGGTTGGTTTTGAAAGGTGTGCACACCCTTGAAATTGGAAGCCCAGCTGAGGAAATGAACTTGCCGGCCCAGATCAAGTTCTTAGAACTTCAGGGAACACAGGGATCTCTGGGGGCCTGGGAATCGGGTGGCAGGTGGTAAACTGGTGGAGAAGGGGGGGGCGGCTGTGCCAGCACCCCTGCACGGGGGCTCCTGGACAAGTTCAGGTTTCCTTTCCTGCTTTCTCCAAAGCTTGGGCCAGAAACAAGGGGTGGGGGCGGGAGCTAAGGGATCAGTGACCCGGAAGTTCGCTGCTATTCAACATTATAGACTGGATCATGGGTTCGTGGTTGATTACACCTTCTCTATTTTGGTCTGTTTGGCAAGAGAGTAAAAACCCGGAATGTTGCCCTAGAGCAAGTTGGATCTAATAACCTGGCCTCTTCAACACAATTATGAAATCCGAGCAAGTGGCCTGGAGGTAGCCACCGGGCTGGGGTCCCGGGCTGGGCAAGCTCCAGAGCCTTCGTGATGGTCAGGAGGGGACAGGGAGGGGCGGGGACTTCAGCTCATTTGTTTATGTTGTATTTGCTTATAGTGCTTGGGTTTTGAACCACCTGCTGTATTATTTTCACAATAAAGGTCTTTTCAAAGGCAAAAACACAGAGCATGTGGGAGAGGTAAGCGCAAAGCACATGGGATCAGAACACAGAACGGATGTTGGTCCGATTCCCCGACTCCCCACCACTTAGCGAGGCTGGGTCTCAGCTCCTCTGCGAACGATGTGGCTGGTGTTTTGCAGGGAGCACACTGCCTTGCATGCAGCAGGAACACATTTATTTGTGGGAAGTGTTGGGGAAACTATCCCCCCCCAACCAGCACAGCTCAGAGAGAAGGCAGTCAATGAGAAAGCAACCCAAGCACATGGCCATCTCTTTTTAGCGCTGGCTCTGGGGACATAGCCCCCCCTGGGTGGCACGGTAGGGGATCTATGGAGGGACACTGCACCCCAACAGTTCAGTTACAGCCCCTGGTTTTGCCTGATTGATCCCCCTTCTCTACCTACCTGACAACTCCCGTATCTCGGGACTGAGGCCACCAAGGGGTGTGGCATCAGACCCCAACGTGCATTCCGGAGGTCCCGGCTGACTCGCCCCAATTTCTTCACTAGCGGGACAGGGGATGGGGGGCTGCCCAAGAAAGCAAGCATGTGCGAGTTCAATAGAAACGCCATAATTTATTCTGTTGTATAAAAAAAAAGTCATCCTTATATGTAACAAAATGTCTTCTTAGAAGAAGAAATATATTATTTCAGGTCATAAATAATCAGCAAACAGACAACTGTTGGCAACTAAACACAACACCGGAGCCTTCGTCCCGCCGGCGCGGGGGCCAGGCCTGCTCGGGCTGCGTGTGCAGGACGGGACAGGACTCAACACAAAACTGAGGTATCTGGTTCTTCTGGGCGGCGACACGCACCTCGGCGGAGGCGGGCCGCCCACAAAAATAAATAAGGTATATTCGCATATGCATGTGTCGTCAGGAATGGTAACACTGGTACGTATGTCAAGCATGAAGTGTCTACAGAGAAACGGGGGCAAGCGAAAAGAAATCCGGCTCGCACGCGGAGTCCTTTCTCTTCTGCCCCTGTGTGTCAGGGGGGACTCGATGTACCCCTGTGTCGGGGGTGGGGGGGCTCGATGTACCCACTCTACATTGGTCCCGAACGTGCCAAGTCCAGCAAACGCCTGGATGCTCAGCCATCGCTGCGACTGAGTGGGGACCCAGTGATTCATAAATAAGTAAGGACCAGCCCTCAGGAGCCCCTCCCCGGAGTCACTGCCTTTTCCCCGCAGGAGGAGCCTGGGGTCCCGGTGGGTCTCGGAGATCGCCTCCCGTTGCCTCTCAGCAGCTGGGAGAGGTCGTGATGGGGCTCTGCAGGTAGCTCAGAGCGCTGCTCGTGGAGTGGACGGGGATGGAGACGGGGAAGTTGAAGACGGTGGTGGTGGAGGCGCCCCGGTCCAGCATGGACATGGCGGGGCTCCCCGCCTCTGCCGAGCAGTGGGGGGCCAGGACCTGGGACTCGAACTGCAGCAGCTGGCCCATGAAGCTGAAGTTGGGGGAGATGATGCTCCTCCGCTGCTTCACAAACTCAAAGGCCTCGTCCAGCTTGACCCGGTTAGTCCGCATGAGGTACGCGAGGCAGATGGTGGCCGAGCGGGAAATGCCCGCCTGGCAGTGGACAAACACCCTCCCTCCGGCGTTCTTGATGGAGTCTGCAAAAAAAAAAGGGGGGGCGGGGGTTACCCAGAGAGCTCCAGAGCACGGCCCTGGCCCCAGCGACATGTATGAAACAGCATGCATGTCCCATGCAGGGATGCTCAACATGGGCCTCCTGCATCAGCAGGACACTGTCCATGGACCAGGACACTGTCCCTGGAGGCCATGAAGGCCACTGTGCAAAGCACAGGGTTTACACCTAGACTGGCCACCCACGAACCAAATGGATGTTGGGCAAATCAACTCAACTTTCTAAGCCTCAGACTTGCTCGCTGGAAAACTGGGAAATCAAACGCACGTTTGCAGGGGTGTTGCCCACCCCAGACTGCTGCTATCTAGTGTCTGGAGGAAGGCGTAGCAGAATGTCACTCAGACCCTTGCCCTAGCGTTTGGGCTCAGTGGCTAAGAGGGGTGGGGGTGGGGGCAGGCAGAGGTCTCAGCATCCGTTCCACTTACCTATGAAATCAATGGCCTCGTTGAACCAGGAGCTGATGTCCGCCTTGTGACTGTCCTCCACGGGGATGCTCTTGTACTGGTAGTGGCCCTCGAAATGGTTGGGACAGTTGGCGGAGACGTTGATCAAGGCAGTGATGCCCAAGGCGTCCAGCATGTCCTTGCGGGAGGCGTGGTAGGCACTGCCCAGGTACAGGAAGGGCAGGATCTCCACTGGGCCACCCTGGAATCCAAGAATATCCAACACTTGTCAAGCTTCCCTCAAAGTCAATGCCGGTGCCCACACCCTCAAAACTCCCTGCTGGAGATACTGGGAGAACTTTTCTCAGCGCTGTTGTTGGGTATAAATAGGTAGGGGACTAAACCCATCTGCTTGGGCACGGCCAGCGGTCATGTCTGCCGTGCCAGGCTTAGAGGAGGTCAGCTCATCAGAGCACTTGACCGTGGGGACAAATTATACCCTCTCTGTCCTAAACAACAACGCAGGTCACTTTCTATAGCCTCGCTGCTCTCCCAGGCCTGTCAGCTGCCCCTTCTCCCCTCCAGCACGGCCCCCTACTAACCTGATCGTAGAGTGGGGTGCTGCAGGAGCTGCACCCCGATTCGGCGCTGTCGGGGACGTTCGTACTCAGGGGAAGGCTGAGCCCCATGGGGGTCGACTGTTTGCTGCACAGCTCCGGGCAGGAGGCTGAAAACGCTTCATATCCTCCTGGGAACAGAGAGACATTTTCCCCCGTTAGCACCGCTGGTTCAGAGCCCTGCACACAACCCCCCCAAACCCCACCACCACCAGGGCTGGAAGTTCAACCCGAATCTTTGTTCTGGCACCAAACAAAGCCAATGAACACTGCTCCGGTTGGGGCAGGAGCTGAGCTGCGGGCCAGTCCTCCTCCTCCTCCTCCGCCTCCCACCCCGACTCCCGCCCCGGCAGGGCCCCGAGTCCCCCCGCGAGGCCGTACCTTTGAGGAAGAAGAGCTTTGCGGCGGCGCGCGCCTCCCGGCTGAGCGCGCCCGCGGCCAAGGCCAAGGTGCCGTCGCGCTTGGCGGCGTCCAGGGCGGCGCTGCGCTCGTCCAGCAGCACCACGGCGCGGTAGGCGCCGGCCAGCAGGCGGCCGCGCAGCTCGGCGTTGGGCACGATGTGCTCCAGGCCCAGGGCGCCCTTGGCGCGGCGCCGCACGATGGTGCTGAAGCGCACGTTCACCGAGCCGGCGATGTGGCCCGCGCTGAAGGCGAAGAAGGAGCGGCAGTCCAGCAGCAGGCACTGCGCCGCGCGCTCCCGCAGCAGCGCCCGCAGGTCGCCGGCGTCCAGCGCGCCCACCTCCATGACCATGGCCGGCCCTAGCGCCCCCAGCGTGCGGGTCTCCCTGGGCGCTTTGTCCTCGGAGTTGGTCAAGGGCGGGGAGGCGGTGGCGGCTTTTCCGAGGTGAAGGCCGACCACCCTGGTGACTTTCTTGGCGCGGAACCCCAAACTCTGCCTTTGGACTGATCGCGGGGCGGCGGCGCGGGTTTTCTGGGTGCGGCCCCTGGTTGCAGCCCCGCGCGTCTCGGTCGTGCCTCCTGCCCCGGCGTCCGTGGCAAGCGGGGCGCGCGGAGCGGGTTTATAGCTCGCGGCCCCGGGGCGGAGCCGGGCGCGCGGGGGGAGGGGGTTTGTTTATTTGAATGGGCGTCACGTGGCCCGGGGTGACGTCACCGCCCTGCCCAGCTCGGCGCCGGCGGAGCCAGAGGCGAAGACGTCATCGGCCCCGGAGCGAGGTCCGCTGGCTGCGCGCCGGCTCGGCCCCGGCCCCCCCGCCCCCCGCCTGCCGCCCTCCGGCTCCCCACGGCTCCCCGGGGGCCTGGCCCGCGCCGCTCCGGGCGCAGCGGCGAGGAGAGGAGCGCGTGCTGCCAGCCAAGGGCAGGGAGGGGGGCGAGCGGCTGGGAGAGGGAGGGGGGCCGTGCCACTGACCCCCTCCTGTGCCCTTACCCCCTCCCCTCTCCTCCCCTCTCCTCCCCTCCCTTCTCCCCTCCTCTCCCCTCCTCTCCCCCCTTCCCCCCTTTCCCTTCCCTCCTCCCCACCCCCTCCCTCCTCTCTCTTTCTCCTCCCTCTCCCCTTCCCCTCTCCCTCCTTTCTCCCCGCTACCTCTCCCCTCCCCTCCCCCCGCCTCACAGTGCAGGGCGGGGGTGAACTTGGCCACAGTTTCCTACCCAGAACAAGAGCGTTGAGTTGGGGCGGAGGAAATCAAGAAAGTGTTTTCCTGTTTCCCAGACTTTCCTGTGACTTAAAAAAAAGAAAGAAAAAGGTACATTTCATAAGTTAAATGCCTTCCAATCAGACCCCTGGAGGAAACAATGTCCTTCATGGAGAGGGGTCGCCGGGCGCCCCGTGGATTGAGGGGTTGGGCGGTTTGGGGGAGGTGACAGCGCCCCCCAGGGGCCACCAGGCACGGTTCTGGTTTGCTTTAAACCAATGGAGCTGCCCCATCTCTGGTCCGTGAACTGATGGGGAGCCCACTGAGCTCTGGGCTTGGGGCTCCGCCTGGCCCAGGAGCCGCCCGGACACCTCGCCATCCGTGTGGGCTGAATTCGAGGTGCAACCCTAAGCGCTTAAGGAGGAATGCAGGACCCGGACAAACATTGGGGACGACCCCACTGGGGCCCTGAGCCCCTGGTTAGAGCCCCCCCCCCCCGCTGTGCAGCCCCATGGGGTGGCAGCGACCTGCTGGGTACACAAACATAAACATTGCGCCACCGGGTGAGTCAGGAACATTCTGCGGTTTGGTTTCTTCCCCTCTTCTCGGGGAGGGGGTCCCGGCCCCCTATGGCGTGGATCTGATCGTATCACAGGCGACTTCTGCATTTGCCCCGCTGACCTCGTGTTTACACTGCTCACACCCTGTGCCTAAGTTCTGGAAGGATTCAGGGCCGAGTGCCTTTTTTTTTAACGGCTCTTCTACCTTCAGATGAATATTGGCTGAGGGCAGCAAAGAGGTCCTCAGAAAATGGCAACACCCACCCTGTATCTTAAAAAAAATAGAAAAAAAAGAAAAAAATTGTTTTGTTTATAGTACTTATTCAGCTGAGGAACTGCATATTTTTTGCATTGAATCATAAAGTGTTACAGCTGCTGACCTTTCGCAGCATACCAAAGCGATGTGCCCCATTTTCTCTCACCGAGAGCGTTTGTTATTCCTCCCCCTACCTACGTTTCTAAAAAGGAAAACTTGGGGAAATTAAAAAAGAAAACTGCTCAGCCCTGTGGGTTTCCCCTCTTTATCCCTTTCCGGAAAGAGCAGAGATGGAACCCCAGGCGGTCATTTTGCTGCTGGCTGATCCCACTCGAACCTCTTTCCCCAGCCGAGCCTCTGAGTGCACATCTGTACAATGGGTTCACGCTGCCTGCTTTGTGGATGGTGGGAGGCCCAGGTGGGAGATGGTGGGTGTAAGGAACCCAGGCCCTACTGCCCCCCCTTCTCCTGTGTGTGATTCGCTGAATGTCTTCGAACAGAGCAGGCCTTACGTTTCCATGCCTCTGTGTGTTTTGGGCTCTGGCACCAGAACCCGGAGAGAAGGTCCCCACAGGACACCAGGAGGGGTGGGAGGGACAGAGGCTCAGCTCCGGGAAAGGTCCCTGCTTCAGACCAACTAACACACAGTGGTTTGGGTCAGGGAGTCTGGCCGCATAGGTGTAGCCACCGAGTCCAGGCATCGGAGATGCTGCTTCTCGCTCGATGTGGAGCCCAAGAGGGCCCCCATAGCCGAAACCGGTGTGGCTCAGTGGATAGAGCACCCTGTGGACTGAAAGGTCCCAGGTTCCATTCCGGTCAAGGGCACGGACCTTGGTTGTGAGCACATCTCCAGTGGGGGGTTGTACAGGAGGCAGCTGATCAATGTCTCTAACTTTCTATCCCTCTCCCTTCCTCTTTAAAAAATCAATAAAGTATATTTTTTTAAAAAGTGGGGGGCCGCACGTATCTCCCCTGCGGGGACTCCGGAAGGGGCGCGAGGGGCTGGAGTGTGGGCCACCGAGGAGGGTGAGTCCGTGGACACTGACTCCGGAAAGAACTGGACTCTCCCATCTTGATGTGCGTAGGAAGAAACCTGGGGGCAGAGTGGGGTTGGGGGACAGGGTTGAACTCAGAAGGCCTGGCCTGGCCTCCCCACCTCAATGTGGGGCTTTGATGAAGTCACGTGCCCCCCTGAGCCTCCACTCCTGTCTCCTGGGGGATAATAACGTGCCTCTCTGGGGGCTGTGGGAAGACCCCGTGTCGCCGGGGTTGGCATTACTACACAGTTGCTGTCCTCATCCCCCCTCCCCCAGACCCAGCCGAACAGTCCCCACCGCAGCCTTTCCGGCCAGTTCCAACTCCTCTGCCCCCAGGCGTGCCCCGGGGACCTTGTCCCAACATTCCGATGGTGTCAGCTCCCTCAGGTCCCGTCTTCCCCTCCCTGCGGGGCTTGAGGGCAGGGCGAGGTTCTCACCTCCCGGACCACCCCACCCTCCTGCCTTGGGTGTGGCCCTGGCACACAGTAGGCCCACAATTGGCCCACAGGGTGGGAGAGTCTTTTCTAAGTGCACTGCTGGGAGGTATCAGAAGAGAAGGGGACAGAAATGGCCACCTCTGCCTCCTCCCTGCACTGCAGGCGACATCTCGGGAGCGAGTCCAGATGGGATTACGGACGATCCTGGTGGGATTGCGGACAATCCCGGGAGGGGGTCCTAGTCCCCATTCCACAGGCCGGGAGCCGGGCTCTGGTCACACAGCTGGCACTCCTCAGATGCCGGTCTGACAGGGAGATGCCAGCCCTCCTGCCGGGGCAGCCTCAGCCAGCCCAGGCCTCTGCACCCCAGGGGGCCTCTGACCCCCCATCTGTCCACAGCTCTGTTCTCAGGGCACAGTGGCCCCTGGCATCAGCCTTGGAAGGTGCCTGGGCTCCCCGGGACCCCCCTCAGAGAGCCAGGAAGGACAGCAGGCTCTGGTGTCCCCTGCTGCCTCTCCAAAGTCGCTCGGTGCTGGGGATTTGGGAGAGCCACGGGCAGGGAGACTGGCACACCCGAGGGGCTGGCGAGGGTGACTTCACCCCCACGCCCAGGCTGTTAGGCCAAAGCCAGGCTGGTTGCACAATCCGTACACACAGACCTCCTGGGAGGGCCGTGTCATCTTGGCCGGGCCCCCCTTGGAGACGAGGGCCCAGAGAGGTTGGGCAACCTATCCGAAGTCACACAGTGTTCCGAACGTTGGGATTCTAGCCAGGGTTGCGGGGAGCTGGGTGTTTGAACCCTTAAGCATTCATCTCTAGGGGGTGTGGGGTTACTTTCATTTTCTTCCTTATAACCGGTTTGAGTTTTTCAACACAAATGTGGGACGTTTTGTAATCAGAAACAGAAGTTTGAAATATTAACAGGCCACCACGTGCCAGCTAAAACACATTTATGTTTAGGGTAACTTAAGTGACGGCGTCAGACCGAGGTGCTCAGGTGCCCCTCCCTGCTGTGTGTCCTCGGGCGAGTTACTTTATTTATCTCAATAAATAAAATAAATGGCAAACGAGGCTCATTACAGGCACATTTTTTTCCCCATGTTTTCACATTCCTCGAAGTGGAACATCACGGTTAATGGTCAGCTTTTTTCTTTCTCAATGGTGCCTGTGTTACTGAGGGGCCTTCGAATGGCTGCCACCTGCAATCCAGCAGAATATAGGAATGTCAAAAAGTTTAAGACGGACAGGAATCAAAACTCTGCAGTCACTCAATTGACATTCTGGCAGGGTCAGATCGGTAATAAACAGGTACACCCCAGGAGCTAAGGGCCCCGGTAGAGACTGGGGAGGCCAGAGAAAGGCCTCCCTCAGCTGGGAGGGGGTGCAGAGGAGGGATGTCTGCCTGGACCACAAGGGCTGATGGAGAATGGAAATGTGTGGACGGCTGAAACCGGTGTGGCTCAGTGGATAGAGTGTCGGCCTGCAGACTGAAAGGTCCCAGGTTCTATTCCGGTCAAGGGCATGTACCTTGGCTGCGGGCACATCCCCAGTGGGGGGTGTGCAGGAGGCAGCTGATCGATGTTTCTCTCTCATCGATGTTTCTGACTTTCTATCCCTCTCCCTTCCTCTCTGTAAACAATCAATAAAATAGATTTTTTTAAGAAAAAAGAAATGTATGTACGAAGTATGTCTGAGAAACAGGCCTCGATTACCAGCCACTTTCCCCCTGGAAGCCTTCATTCCTCCCCCAGCAAGGGGGACGGTGATGCCCTCAGAGACCAGCTCTCGGACTCACTGTGGGACATGAAGCCCAGACCGTGGGAGCGTCCCTGGGGCTGACCGTCCCGATCTGTCCCACGAGCCTGGGAACAGAGGGTCGGTTCCTGGCCTCCCTTGCCCCCAGCACAAACCTCTGAGCAGGTTGTTGGACAGACTGAGGAGCCCAGGAGAGGAACCAGGAAGTAGCAGGGCCTCAGTGACTCAGGCCTATCTCTGAACCCAGGACGCAGCCTGCCACCGGGGCCTCAGGCCCCACCCCTGCTGCCCGGGGCACCGGCTCCCGGAGGGAAGTGACAGCTTTCTGTTGCTGGTTCTTTTTATTTTCATAGCCAGAGTATAAACTGAGGAATAATTGCATTGTCATCGTTAGGGAACACTAACCAGTGTTGGAGGGAAAAAGTGAGGTCGCTGTGTGTCTATCCCCAGCTCCTTCCCTGAAGGAAGGAGGAGGAAATGGTATTGGGGAGAGGGGCGTTGGGAACTGGGGCTGAAGACTCAGAAGTTGTGCACCCCAATTTTATTTTTGTGGGTGTGTTGCTTGGGGGCAGATCTTGGGCACTTGCTATGAGCCTGGCATGTTGGCAAGCGCTTCAAGGCCATCTCCTCTTGTGTGGTAGTGACAGTGACCCCCCATGAGAAGAGGAGTTACCTGACGCCCAGAGAGGTTGACCAGCTCACCCCAAGGCCGGTACCAGGCTCCGCTGGGTGCCCGGTGCTCCCTGCCCCTGTTCGCTAAGTCCTTTGTGCTTATCTCTCACAGCACACAGTGGGTGTGACATGGGGGGGGGTGCGTTGCCCCGTGAAACTACCCTGTTTCCCTGAAAGTAAGACATCCCCCCAAAATAAGACCTATTCGCTGGCACCCCCCCCCCCCAAAAAAATAAGATCTAGCGCATCTTTGGGAGCAAAAATTAATACAAGACACTGTCTTATTTTGGGGGAAACGGTATTTCTCGGGACGCTGGCTTTTAGGGGGCTGCTTCTCCGTTCCAAAGGAAAGGGAAATAGGCCCCTCACCCTGGCTGTCTGCCTGGCACTCCCTGACTCACAGAGCTATCCTGCACAAGTGATTCATTCACTGGCCCGACCTCAAAGGCTTTGGCCACCCATTGAGAGTGAAGTCACACCTCCAGCTTTCTAATGCCTCCATTGGCTCACTCACCCAACTCTTCGGGCAGGCCAGAAACAGGCCTGGCTGTGCTTGCTGGGTGGGGGTGGGGGGGTGTCAGGGACAGGATGGCACACAGATGCCGCTGGCTGTCCCACAGTCATGGCTGACCGCTCACTGCTGGCCCACGAGACCCTCTCTGGGGCTGCCGCAGCCAAGTGCCACCAACTGAGGGTTTCAGCCGCAGAAACGTGCGGTCCCGCAGGCTGGGGTCTGAGACAGAGGTGTCTCCAGGGCTGGCCCGTGAGGACTGGGGGGAGCGTCTGACCAGACCACCCCCCTCGCTTCGGGGGCTTCGCTGGAGATCTCGGGGTTCCTCGGCTTGTAGAGTCTCCCCCAGCCTCTGCCTCCACCTTGTGTGTGTGTCTGAATTTCCTTTTGGTATAATGACACTAGTCATATTGGATTAGGTTCCACCCTGATGACCTCATTCTAACTTTATTACCTCCACAAAGACCCTGTTTCCAAATACGGTCACACTCTGAGCTGCTGGTGGTTAGGAGTGAAGCATGTCTTTCGGGGGGTGGAGGGGGGGGGGACATAATTCAGCTCTTAACAGGGCCCATAACTCACAGATGGCCCCCTGAATATGCTCAGTGCCACAAAGATGTCCATTTGACCCGGTAAATACTCCCATTCAACATGATTCTCATGAAAGGGCTGTTTCTCTGGAGTTAAATTGATCTGAAGTTGATGTGATATAATAAAGAATCAACAATAGTTAGAAAAATGTTAAAAAAAAAAAAAAGGACAGTGATGTGGTTTTCTGGAGTCAAATTGATCTGAAGTTGATGTGATATAATAAAGAATCAACAATAATTAGAAAAATGTAAAAAAAAGGACATGTAGGCTTTGTGGCCTGTCTTAATGTCTGGTAGGGTTACCCCTCCCAGCACATTAAGACAGGCCACAAAACCTCCATGACTTAAAGTGGTGTCAGCTGGGAGCATGAATAGCCCGAGAGACCCATGGAACAGAACAGAAAGTCCAGAAATTTGCCCAAGTACACAAGGCAATTTGTGTGGTGTGTGATGAAGGTGGCATCTCAAACCACTGGGACATGAGGGGCTTTTAAAAATATATATATTTCATTGATTTTCCACAGAGAGGAAGAGAGAGAGACAGAGTTAGAAACATCGATGAGAGAGAAACATCCATCAGCTGCCTCCTGCACACCCCCCACTGGGGATGTGCTCACAACCAAGTACATGCCCTTGACCGAAACCAAACCTGGGGCCCTTCAGTCCACAGGCCGACGCTCTATCCACTGAGCCACACCGGTTTCGGCGTGAGGGACTTTTTAATAAGTGACCGTGGGCCCTGGCCAGGTAGCTGAGTTGGCTGGAGCAGCGCCCCGATACGCCACAGTGGCGGGATTGATCCCCAGCCATGGCTTATACAAGAATCAAGCAAAGCACGCATAGATGGGTGGAACAGCAAATCCATCCTTTTCTCTCTCTCCCTTCCTCTCTCTAAAATCAACAGACTGAAAAAATCTTTAAATAAATAAAAAATAAGTGGTCTTGGGACAATTGGACGGCTATGGGGTGGGGTGGGGGGATTAAAAGTGGACCCACACCGTATTCCAAACACCTGAGTAAGTACCGAATGGCCAGAGGTCCAGATTCTAGAAACGAACCCGGCAACCTGCAGAAGAGAACGTGAGGGGCCCCCGTTATCCTCAGGAGGGAGGAAGGCCTTTCCATGTAGCGCTGACCGTGCGGACATGATAAAAGGAAAGCTTGATAGATTCGACTCAGAAACAAAGCTAATTTCACCAATGTTTAAGAAGTTCTTAAAGGCAGAGATGAAAAGAGTGATTATAAAGTGGACAACAGCCGCAGACAGGTGGTTCACAGAAGAGGAGCCGCGGAAGGACCGCGGTCAAGGACAGGGATATTCACTGCGGCCCTCGCCGGTTTGGCTTAGTGCCGTGGTCGGCAAACTGTGGCTCTCGAGCCACATGCTGGTCTTTGGCCCCTTGAGGGTGGCTCTTCCACAAAATACCACGGCCTGGGCGAGTCTATTTTGAGGAAGTGGTGTTAGAAGAAATTTTTTTAAAATTTTGGCTCTCCAAGGAAATTTCAATCGTTGTCCTGTTGCTATTTGGCCCTGTTGATTCATGAGTTTGCCGACTACTGGCTTAGTGGATGGAGCACGGACCGGGTTCGGTTCCGGTCAGGGCCAGCCCTCCGTCGCAGGCTTGTCCCCGCCCTGAAAATCAATGGGAAGATATCCTCGTGTCGATGAGCCGCCGCCGCAACAAGATGCTCATCTGTAACCATAGGAACCCATTTCCCTGCGTCTGACCGGCAAAAGCCCCCAACCTGAGAGCACGCCCTGCCGAGACCGGGGCTGTGTGAGGGGCCGGGATGTGAGGCCAGAGGATGGACGTGCCAGCGGCGGCGGTGCCTTAGGAGACTGTCCTGTTCGTACAGGACGCGCGCAGGGGAACTTAGCCGTGAAGAGTCGGGTGTGAGCGCATGGCTCTGACTGTCCGGGAGAAAACACACACAAACCCAGTCCATGAAATACGGCAGGTCATGAACAATTGCCACGTCTGCATGGTGGCTGCAAAGGTGCTCTGGGATGGCCTTCCTCTTTCAACCCGTCTCGAGGCCTGAAACTGCTCATGACAAAATGTGTTCAGTCGAGTGGCCTCAAGGTGACGCCTGGGGGAACAGGAGCTGTCAGCCGGCCCTGCTGGGGTGGCCACTGCGAACACGACCCAGTGCTTCCAGGAGCGCCAGCTGGGCACCGTCTCCCCGGCCATTCGTTCACCTGCATGCTGTCCCCCAGGTGGGCCCCAGAGAGATCCCTGTTATTCTTTTGGGGGGTTCGTTAAGTAAAAGAACTTGGTCCAATTTAATAACTTAGTCCAGACAGAGTGACCGCAGCCCCAGCCACCTGCCAGATCCACGGAGACGGGTCCTCTCCCAGCTCTGCTGATTGGCTTTAGGCAGCGATGGGAGCCAATCCCTGGGAACTATGCATCTAGGGCAGTGATCGGCAAAGTCATCAGTCAACAGAGCCAAATATCAACAGTACATGCCCAAACCGGTTTGGCTCAGTGGATAGAGCATCGGCCTGTGGACTGAAGGGTCCCAGGTTCGATTCCGGTCAAGGGCATGTACCTTGGTTGTGGGCACATCCCCAGTAGGGGGTGTGCAGGAGGCAGCTGGTTGATGTTTTTCTCTCATCGATGTTTCTAATTTTCTTTCTCTTTCCCTTCCTCTCTGTAAAAAATCAATAAAAAATATTTAAAAAAAAAACAAATATCAACAGTACAATGATTGAAATATCTTTTGAGAGCCAAATTTTTTAAACTTAAACTTGTTCTAATGCTACTTCTTCAAAATACACTCGCCCAGGCCATGGTATTTTGTGGAAGAGCCACACTCAAGGGGCCAAAGAGCCGCATGTGGTTCGAGAGCCGCAGTTTCCTGGCCACGAATCTAGGGAAACAGCCTTACACTGGACTAAGTTATTAAATTGGACCAAGTTCTTTTACTTAACGAACCCCCCAAAAGAATAACAGGGATCTCTCTGATACATCTTGCAAGCACAAGCCATTGATAAGGTCTACCATTCTGTCCTCTCATTTACACTCAATCATTCCAGACCCTGCTTAGGGCTAGAGAACAAGAAGATTGTAATGGAGCCCTTGTGCATTCGATCTAATGATACATCTAGCAGCTGGGCAATGGAAAGTTGTGGTATTCTTTATTTCTTAAAATTAATTTATGGTCCAGTTACAGTTGGCATACAATATTATATTAGTTTCAGGTGTACAACATAAGTGATTAGACATTTATTTACTTTATGAAGTGATCATCCACTAAGTCTAGTCCCCGTCTGATTCCACACATAGTTCCTACAATATTGGCTGCATTCATGGTCAATTGGATTTTAACAAAGTGCCAAGGCAGCTCATTAAAGGAAAGGATAATCTGTTTAGCAAACAGTGCTGGGACAGTTGGCTACCCATCTACATGCAAAAGGAGGAAAGACTTAGATCCTTACCTCACACCATACATAAAAATTAACTCAAAATGGGTCATTGATTTCAATGTAAGAGCTAAGGCAATAAAACTATTAGAAGAATTCATAGCAGGGGAAAGTCTTCAAGATCTTGGGTTAGCCCAAAACTTGAAAACATGGCTTATAACAGAAAAAATAATCAATTGGAATTAATCAGGATTCAAAACTTTTGTGCTTCAGGGATACCATTAAGACAATGAAAAAATAGCAATAGACTAGGACAGTGTTTGGCAAACTCATTAGTCAACAGAGTCAAATATCAACAGTATAATGATTTAAATTTCTTTTGAGAGCCAAATTTTTTAAATTTAAACTTCTTCTAACGCCACTTCTTCAAAACAGACTTGCCCAGGCTGTGATATTTTGGAAGAGTCACACTCAAGGGGCCAAAGAGCCTCATGTGGCTCGAGAGCCAAAGTTTGCTAACCATAGGACTGGGACAAAATATTCGCAAACCAAATCTCATAAAGGACTTCTATCCAGTATTTACCAAGAACATCTACAACTCTATAACCGAACAAACAATTCAGTCAAAAACTGACATGAACAGCCCTGGCTGCTTTGGCTAATTGAATAGAGCATCAGCCTTTGGACTCAGTGGTCCCAGGTTCGATTCCGGTCAAGGGCATGTACCTTGGTTGTGGACACATCCCCAATAGGGAGTGTGTAGGAGGCAACTGATCAATGTTTCTCTCTCATCTATGTTTCTAACTCTATCCCTCTCTGTAAAAAAAAAAAAAAATCCATAAAATATATATATATTTTAAATGGTATGAACAGCTCTAGCCAGTTTGGTACAGTGGATAGAGCGTTGGTCTGCAAACTGAAGGGTACCAGGTTCAATTCCGGTCAAGGGCACAATGCCCAGGTTGTGGGCTCCTAGGGACGTGCAGGAGGCAGCTGATCAATGATCCTCTTTTATCATTGATGTTTCTATCTCTCTACACCTCTCCCTTCCTCTATGAAATAAGTAAAAATATTTTTAAAAAATGATATAAACAGATATTTCTCCCAGGAAGACATACCAACCGCCACCCAACATGTGAGCAGATTGCTCAACACCATTAGTCATGACAGAAATGGAAACGTGCGGTGTGATTTATGACACACTCATGAGAATGACTGTCCTCAGAAAGCCAGATAATAACAAATATTGACTAAGATGCGGAGAAAGAGAACCCTGGGAATATAAAATGGGGCAACATCTTTGGAAAATAGTTCGGTGGCTCCTCAGAAGGTTAAACATAAACTTAACCATGAGGTCCAGCAATTCCACATGTAGGAATCGACCCTAGAGAAAGAAAAACATATGTCAACACACAGATCTGTGAGTCAGTGTCTTAGCAGCACTATTCATATTAGCAAGAAAGCCAAAACGAAACTGGAAACAACCTAAATGCCCTCCAACCGATGCATAGATAGGTGAAATGTGGAAGATCCATACATAGGAACACTATTCAGCAACGCAAAGAAGCGAAAGTGATTCACAGGGGCTTATGTATGGACGACTCTCAGAGATGCTATGGGGTTGCCAGAAGTCGGACACAAGAGACCACACAGTGTATGATTCCAGTCGTATGAAGTGCCCAGAAAGGGCAGATGGGTAGAGACACTAAGGAGATCGGTGGTTGTCTAGGGCTGGAGTGGGGACAGGGTCCGACCAGGGGACCAAGTTCATGTTCTAAAGTTGATTTATGGTGATGGTTGCACCACTTGGTAAAATTACCAAAAAGGGGAGGGGGGGCTTGTATTGTATACTGATATAGGGTAAACTTTGTGATATTAAAACTATCTATACTAATAAAAGGGTAATATGCTAATTAGACCAGGAGACCTTCCAGATGTCCTTCCAGATAAAGTCATGATGGCAGGGCTATGGCAGAGGTGGTTAGGGGCAATCAGGCCTGGAGGGGAGGGGAGTTGGGGGTGATCAGGCCAGCGGGGGTGGGGGTCAGTTGGGGGTGAGCAGGCCAGCAGGAGGGCAGTTAGGGGCGATGAGGCTGGCAGAGGAGGTAGTGGGGGGTGAGCAGGCAGGCAGGCAGAGTGGTTAGGGGCAATCAGGCAGGCAGGCAGGTGAGGGGTTAGGAACCAGTAGTCCCGGATTGCGAGAGGGATGTCCCAGATTGGAGAGGGTGCAGGCCGGGCTGAGGGACACCCCCGCCCCCGTGAACAAATTTCATGCACTGGGCCACCAGTACCTCAATCAAACTATTAGAAAAGACCCAAGTTTGGGTGGAGATTCCTTTTACATCTGACCCAGGAGCCCTTCCGGGGTTGTCAGAACTGAAATAGATGCCACCCTCTTGTAGCCACAGAGCGCCTGGGTCACAGTACCCGGCAGGCCTGGTGGAGGGTCAGGACCGGCTCACAGATTGGGCGCTCCACTCGACAGAAGCTTCCCAAGGACAATCCCTAGTGCTTATTCGTGGAACCCAGGAAAAAGCCCCGTTCCCGTGGGACTCCACCGAGCCCGCCGAATGGATGGACGAGGGAGTGGAAAGCCAGAGCCGAGCAGGCAGGGAACCTGAGCTCATCGGGGTGGGATGAGGCCCACAGGAGAGTGAGGATGACAGAGGAGGAAGTGACTGTGTGCCTAAGCAAGGCACAGTTTATTTAAGGTGTTGGGACTTTATCCTGGGAATAAGAATGCCGGTCCAAAGCGGGAAAGCCCACCGCGTATGAATGATGTGTGGAGGCAAGTTCATCTTTCTTGGTAGGGGCCCTAACTGGTGTGGCTCAGTGGGTAGAACGTCCACCTACAGACTGAAAGGTCCCAGGTTGGATTCCGGTTAAGGGCATGTACCTTGGTTGCGGGCACATCCCCAGTAAGGGGTGTGCAGGAGGCAGCTGATGGATGTTTCTCTCTCATTGATGTTTCTGACTTTCTAGCTTTCTCCCTTCCTCTCTCTAATATACATAGATGACAGAAAATAGAAAGTAAGAAGAGAGTAAACAGAGGCAAAGGAAGCCTCAGGCCTGGAGTCTTTAGAGAGAGCAGGCCAACACTCTGAGTCTAGATTTCCAGCCTCTAAAACCCTGAAAAAATCCATTTTTATAGTTTTAAGATAAAAATAATCAAATAAATGAAAACCTCGGGTGGGGAAATGGAATGCACTGAGGATAAAAATGTGGCGATAGAAAGAAGAGGGGTGGAGGAGGGAGGGGGGGAGGAAGAAAGAGGAAAAGGAAGGAGGAGAGGGAGGAAGAAGAGGGAGGAAGAAGAGGGCGGGCGAGAAAGCGGGCAGAGCCGAAGCTGCCAGACTCCTGGGGCCTCAGGCGCTGGGAGGAGGGGCTCCTGCGCGTGGGGCTGGGGCAGGGAGGATGTGTGTCAGCAGCGCAATAATAGGACTCGCTTCACTGGGCTGAGTGAGGGCGAGATGAGCTCACAGCACAAAGGGGAAGCACAGTGACACCTGGGAGGCCGCTCACCCTTCTCGCCTGGTCCTGCCGGCCTCAAGGGGCCTCAAGGTCGCAGCTGGCCGGCTGGTAGTCCCGGGAGGTGGGCGAGGCAAGCGCCGCCTGGCTCCTGGCGGACGAGGGCGTGGGCAGTGAAGGACAGGCAGAGTACGGGGTGACTGTGACTGTGACTGTGCACCCACCGGCTCTCTTGGCCTCAGAACCTCCGTTCCTCACTTGGGGACAGGGAAGCCAGGGACCTCCGAACCCCGGGCCTGAGTCCACATGCGGCTCTTCGGCCCTTCACGTGTGCCTCTTCCACAAAATACCACGGCCTGGGCGAGTCCCTTTTGAAGAAGTGGCGTTAGAAGAAGTTTAAGTTTAAAAAATGTGGCTCTCCAAAGAAATTTCAATCGCCGTCCTGTTGATGGTTGGCTGTGTTGACTAATGAGTTTGCCGACTGCTGCCTCAGAGGTTAGGGGATCAGGTCTGTGGGGGAAGGGACAGGGGGAGGGAAGGGCACAGGCATGCTCCCCGGAGGGGAGGGAGAGTGCCTGGATCCGTAACACAGTCACAGCTCTCTGTGGCTGCACCGACATGGGATGTATTCTCTGAAGGTGTCTGCCCTCGGGTGTGAGCTGGGCGGCCAGTGGCATTAACTGGATTTCTGTTATCCGGCTCCCCGAGTGGAGTGATGTAAGCTTTCCACCGCTGCCTGGGGAGCAAAGCACAAGCCGTTTTCACTCTAGGTGTCTGCCCCTGGTTTAGGGAAGATAGGATTTACTAGGCGGCTGCAAACTGCTGTTTAACTTCCTCAGTCTCCCTAGTCCGCTCCTCCTGAGCCTCTCCTGGCTTCTGGCTATTCTACAACCACAAGCCACACCAACTGGGATGCCGAGGACACCAGAGGAGCAAGAGAGACCCCTCCAGACCACACACACACACACACACACACACACACACACCCCATTAGCAAGCTACCTGTCAAAACCCCCGCTCCCAGCATAGGGTGAGCATTTATAAGATTCTTGCTGTAGCAATGGACACAGTAGGAGCCACGTGGCCTTATTTGCTCAAGCCTAAGCCTCTTCTGTGCCTTCCACGTTCCACTCTCCTAAGTATGCTTTTGCTGCAGTCAGTAACTTCTTGCTTTCTTCTCTACACACCGTCTCTCTTTTTTAAAATTTATTTTTTACAGAGAGGAGGGGAGAGAGGGATAGAGAGCAGAAACATCGATGAGAGAGAAATATCCATCGGCTGCCTCCTGCACACCCCCCACTGTGGATGTGCCCGCAACCAAAGTACATGCCCTTGACCGGAATCGAACCTGGGACCTTTCATTCCGCAGGCCGACGCTCTATCCACAAACCGGTTAGGACTACACTCTGTCCCTTGATTGAAACCTTTCCCTCAGGAAGACAGACTCCTCACAGGACAGACCATTGATCCCTTCTGGACAGCTTTCTCTGACTCCCCCTCCCCCCAGGTCCTGGCCCTGGCAAAGTCACCTTCCCCCAAGAGAAAGAGACAATGGCCACCTTAGCTCCAGCCCCAGACCACGTGGCTGCCACTCCCAGCTGCTGGGAGGCGGCCAGGGCAGCCAGAGTGAGGCTGTCACAGAACCCAGCCACCTGGGCCCCACCCCCGGGGCTGATGCAACTCAGCCCAGGTGGGGCCTGGCCACGGGGCCTCTGAACCCCTGTCCAGCCGGGGCTGCAGGCGGCCTCTGGCCGGTTATCTGAAACGGCCGGCTTACATTGTGCAGGGAGAAGAGCGAGAGGAGGGATCTGCCCAATGCTTGGCACATAGTAGGTGCTCAGGAGATGTTTGTGGCAAGACTGCTGCGTGTGGAGTGGCTCCTGGCCTTTTCTAGAGGCTGAGAGTGGGCCTGTGCCGGAAGCCGATCGTTGTTTTAATGACGGAGAGCTGTGGACAGGGAATCCGGAGGGCTGGTTCACCTCAATTGCTCCGAAGGGTCGGAGCTAATGGCTGGATGTTAGTGGTTGAAGCAGCCCCCACCTGTTAGTCCTAAGTACATTCACTGGTTGGCTTTTATTGGTGTTTCCTGCCTGGGGGATGTGGGTGTATCTTATTATCTTAATCTTAATAAAAGGGAGGGTAAAGCCAGAGTGAGCAGTAGTCCTCCCACTAGAGTTGGACTGCCGCCTGGCCCCCATTTCCAAATTAATGTTTTTCTAAGTCTCTTTATTCATTTGTGTTCGGCCTTCTCCAGAACCCGAACCCTGAACTGGGGACCCTGAATCGCGCAGGACGTGAAAGGGGTTCCCACAGGCCTGGAATCAGCCAGCGGGGCAGAGGGGGTGGGGGCGCTGACCCTGTCCAATGGCTGCCCTCCCCTGGCGTGGCCACTTGTCACACGAAAAACGGAGACAATGACTGGCAGCTGGTAAAGAAGCCTCACGTCGAGCTTCTTTCGCTTCCTTTTCCTTACCTATTCAGGGGACAGGAAACGCCCAAAAATAGCCCCGTGGGAAGGAAAGGTCAAGGTGGGGGCCGAGCCAGTGAGGCGAAGCCGAGGGGGGTGAATGGCACCACTCAGCCCGCCAAAGTCCCTTCAAAAGTCCCTGGGCCCCTTCTGAACTCCCAGAGGCAGCCTGGCCCCTGGGGGCTGGGGAGACTGAGAAGCAGGAACAGGAGCAGGCTCTGGGGGTGCAAGTGGGGCTGGGGGGCAGGGGTCCTGGCTTCCCGAGCAGCTACCCCTCAGGAGTCCAGACTCGGAGCTCCAGTGGGTCCCGGTCCCGGGTGAGTCATCCCAGTGACCTCACTCTGACACGGTTAACGGCCTGCCTCTGGGTGTTTCAGAAAATTCCAGGCTTCTGGGTACAGAGAGCTCGCTTACCAAACGTAACCTCTGCACGGGACTCGGCTCTGCTGAGTCAGAAGCCCTGCTGCTCTGAGGACTATGGGGCCCGGCTGAGGGCCCCCCGCCGCTCCTGTGCTCCCCGAAGCCTGCAGAGCTGGCCGTGCTCAGAGACTCTGCCCCGTGGTGGCCCCGCTGGACCCAGAGCGGGGTGCTGGCCATGTCTGTGACTTCAGGAGACACGAGGCCCCCTAAAGCACAGGGGAGCGCTGAGAGCCCCCACCCCAGCCTCAGGAGGCCGAGTCCCAGCACCTGTTTCCCACCGAGAGGGCAGAGACTGGCATCAATGGGACGCCTGCGTCATGCCAGCTGCTCAGAGAGGAAGGCGGGTGCCGCCTGCCCCAGGTGGCACTGCTATCATTCCCCCGTGTACACACAGGAGTGCTGGAGCTCAGAGTCATTGTGCACATGACCGAGGTCCCCACAAAGGAAAGCAGAGCCAGGCTGACCCCAAGGTGCAGGCCCTCTGGTGCTCTCGAGGGACCTGAGGGGTACAGGGGGCAGAGGGCTTCCTACCTGGCCCGGCCAGCCCACTCCGGGCAACCCCTCGAGGAAGGCCCGGAGGGGCCAGCCTGGAGAAGGCTCTGCATGGAGGCAGATCACACCTCCCAGGCTTGCCCTTCGAGGCCGGCCTTGACCACGTGCGTGGACTGAGCCACACCGGGCTGCAGGCTGGGCGGCCTCGAAGGGCAGCCTCTGGGCCAGCAACCAGGCTGACCTCTGGCGCTCAGGCTGGGCCAAGTGTGTCCCGTCCCACCTCCCTCTTTCTTAGAAGTCCTCTCACTGCTTCCTGAAGTTTCTGCTGCAGCGCCAGCCACCTAGGGAGTCTCCCTTCCCTTTCCCCCCCCAGGTGGGGAGGTGGGGGCACTGGCTCCTGGCAGGCTGGCCCAGGATCAGAGAGGAAGGGTCCCAGGAATGCAGGGGACGAGAACACGGGCCTGGGACTTGGAAGGGCTCCGTTTCGGCTTTCCCTGTTCCTCTGCGGCCTTAGAGACAGTCTCGGAGCCTCAGTCTCTGCCTCTGGCCAGCGAGGTGATCGTGACAGCAGCTCTGCAGAGCATGCTCCGGGTGGGAAGTGGACGGACTGACAGCGGCCGGAGCGCCTTCTCTGGGCCAGGCACTTCCTGGTTACTCCTTCACGCAAGCCGATGAAGCAGAAATGGACAGAGAGGGAAGGCAGGTGCCCGAGGTCGCACAGCTGGTCGGTGGCAGAGCTGGGGGAGTTGAGCCGAGGCAGAGAGATCTTTCATTTTGCCTCTGATGAGTACTAATGCCAGCCTATGGGCTTTTTACGGACTGTGACCCATGCAGGGAGCAGGCCTGGCCTGTTCACTGTGTGCCCCAGCGCTTAGTAGGGGGCTTGGAACAGAGTAGGTGCTCTGGATGAAAGGAGAGGAAACTACCTGGGCTCGTATGAGACAGCCCCGGTCTGTCATTCCCAGTTGTAGCCTTATGTAACTGCCTGGCCACATGCCCGGGAACGGCCAGCCCCAACTCTGATGTTACTCACCCCCCTGCCTGCCCCGGCTCAGCCCTGGCACGTGGAAAGGTTCCGAAATACCTGCTGAGTGAAGGACACCCTCCTGGACCCTTGGAGCCTCAGCAGGCTATGCAGGAGCTGTCCTTGGGTTCCTAGACATGAAAAAGGTGGGAAGCATGAGTGTAGGGGGCTGGCCCCCAGGGAAGGTACCTGAGCATTCTTTAAATCAGTGTCAGCTGAATCCGAGGCGCCAGGCAGAGCCATGTCTTGGAAGCACATCCACCAAAAGGGCTGGATGTGTTACTCAGTACTAGCTTTAATTTGCTTCAGGTATTGGGGGGAGGGCCCTTAAAATGTAGATTCAGCCGAGTCCTGGGAATGAGGGAATGAGTGGGGCCTGGGCCCACTTAAGCTCCTTTGATTTTAAGTCTTTTTCACACGAAACCCCTTTCTGTTTTAGTATAAATAAACACACTGCGTTTGGGTTGGATTCTCCATCTCTCCATCAGAGAGCAGAGATTCCACCCAGCCCCAGCTTTATTTCTCCTTCTGTGTCATCTATTCTTTTCTATTATTTTCTCAATCCCCAGCTCCTCTACTCAGTAACTGGAGCCTACTTCTCTCTCCACGCTGGTCATGGAGAAGAGAGGAAAACCCCAACACATGAGGAGGGTGATACCCCAACACATGAGGAGGGCGGGAAGCATGCCCATCGGGGCAGCAGGGAGGTGTGGAGGGCCACAGGCCCTGGGCCACACAGCCGAGGTTCAAGTGGACTCGCTGGGGGCCTGGCATAGCTCCTTCGCCTCTCGTGCCTCGGTTTACTGGATTAGAGAGCACTCACCCCGCCGGGCGCCTCAAAGGCTTCTGAGATGCACAGGCTTGGCCCAGGCCGACCCACAGTCCGTGCTCACCAATGGTGGTCGTTGTCATCGTCCCGGGTGGCCACCTCTGAGCCACATACTGCGCCTGCTGCCCATGAGCTGCTTCTGAAAGCAGGGCCGCCCCCTTGACTCACCAGGGCACCCCCTGCTGCCGCCCTGCGGTTCCTTCTGGACGAGTCCAGTCCGCCTGCAGCCCTGTGTCCCACCCTGGGCGGCCACACAGCGACTCCTCGGGAGGGACGAAGGCCGTGAGCCGGGCTTCACTCTAAACGGCCCCAGTCTGCTGGGTGGAGCAAGGTCAGCCGAGAGCTCTGGCCGGGCAAGGTTGAGCTTGTGGTGACCTTGGGCTGGGCCCTGGCCCCTGAGGGAAAATCAGGGGGTGATCTAAAATGAGGTGGGTTTCTCCATCCCTGCAGTGGCCAACACCGATGGGACGCCTACTATGCGCCAGGAACGTGGTCAGTGGTGGCTGTGAAGCGGCTATCAGTTATCAGATGTGACGATCGGCCCGCCAACTCCTCACTGATTGTCTGGTGGAATCCTCACAGTGACCGTCTCCCCATCAGGATGAGCAAGAAGGCTCCCCATGGCCAGACAGCCTCCTGCTGCTGGGCCGGGGCCCCTAGGCCACGCTCCGTGGGAACACAGGGAGGTGAAGCAGGATCTGTGGGAACCCCTTCCACGTCCCGCGTGATTCAGGGTCCCCGGTTCAGGGTTCGGGTTCTAGAGAAGGCCGCACACAAATGAATAAAGAGACTCAGAAAAACATTAATTTGGAAATGGGGGCCAGCCAGCAGTCCAACTCTAGTGGGAGGACTACTCACTCTGGCTTTACTTTCCCTTTTATGAAGATTAAGATCACTAGATATACCCGTATCCCCCAGGCAGGAAACACCAATAAAAGCCAATCGGTGAATCCTTCGACGGGACCTACGGGTCCAAGAAACGAGCTCACTCAGGCTCGGTCACCACCCAGCATTCCTGTCGGCGATTCAGGGACCCCGCTGAGCTCCAGGGAGCTGAGGGGCCAGCCGTCGACAGGTCTGGCTTCCCAAAAGCAGAGCCTCCACGTGGGGACACAGACACCAGTCACAGACGGCCCCACTGGTTCAGGCCCCGCGTCTTTGTGGCCCGGGACGACGTTGTCAGCTCCTTTCCGCGTCCTTCGCTCTGCAGGAAACCCAGGTCTCGGTGGGTCTCAGATACCATCTGAGGGAGCCAGTGCCCGGTGCCCTGGCAAGTCACAGCATGGAGGACGCTTTTAGAAACTCCCGTGGCCTGTGGAGGGTGGGTCGCACTCACACTTTGGGGGAGACATTAGGTGGGGCAGCCAGGCAGAGACCCAGCTGGTGACGAGGGACGCTCCTTTGCGGAGAAGTCTGTGCCCTTGGGTGGCCACCGTAGAATGAACGGGGTTTAATTCCTCCTCGTGGTCTTCCCTCGATGTCCTCCCTTCCCCATCCTCCCACCCAGGAGCAAAAAGAAGTGGAAGCTGTCTGACTCTGAGGCCCAGGCAAAGCGACATGCTGTGTGTGTGTGTGTGTGTGTGTGTGTGTGTGTGTGACTCATTCCCCCAGGGGAGGGGCCTCGGGAAGACCTGTGCTCTTGTTCCCTCTGGGACCAGAATGAATCATCACGTCGCACTGGCCAGTCCCAAACTTTCCCAGGTAGAACGGGCACCAGCGTCGAAAATGAGTCAGGTGGGGCTGGTCCCTGGGCGGGAGGGGACGAAAGGCTAAGCTCGTTTCTCGCGTGCAGGTGGGCGTGGGGTAAGGGGCCGGACAGGTCCTGGTTCCCCTCAGGCCCCGTGGAAACTGGAACCAGGAAAGGAAGGGCAGGCACGATGCCTCCACCCAGCCAGGTGGCGGTCACCTCTGTGCAGGACGCCACTCAACACGGTCGCTGGCTCGGTCATCGGCTCGGCCATCGGCTTGGTCATTGGCTCGGTCACTGGCTCGGTTATTGGCCCAGCCATTGGCTCGGTCATCGGCTCGGTCACTGGCTCGGTTATTGGCCCAGCCATTGGCTCGGTCATCGGCTCGGCCATCGGCTCGGCCATTGGCTGGGTCACTGGCTCGGTTATTGGCCCAGCCATTGGCTCGGTCATCGGCTCGGCCATCGGCTCGGCCATTGGCTCGGTCACTGGCTCGGTTATTGGCCCAGCCATTGGCTCGGTCATCGGCTCGGTCACTGGCTCGGTTATTGGCCCAGCCATTGGCTCGGTCATCGGCTCGGTCACTGGCTCGGTTATTGGCCCAGCCATTGGCTCGGTCATCGGCTCGGTCACTGGCTCGGTTATTGGCCCAGCCATTGGCTCGGTCATCAACTCAGTCATTGGCTTGGTCATTGGCTCGGTCACTGGCTCGGTTATTGGCCCAGCCATTGGCTCGGCCATCGGCTCGGCCATCGGCTCGGCCATCGGCTCGGCCATCGGCTCGGCCATCGGCTCGGCCATTGGCTCGGCCATCAACTCGGTCATTGGCTTGGTCACTGGCTCGGCCATCGGCTCGGCCATCAGCTTGGCCATTGGCTCGGCCATCGGCTCGGCCATCGATTCAGGTGGTAGGAATGTTGCCTGGATGCCCACCAGGTACAAGCATTCCACCTCTGTCCATCCTCCAGAGCCGGCAAAGGAGGAGGATAGGGGATGCCGGACAGGGGGGCCCAGCCAGGAGCCCACCCCAGGGTCTTGCTTCTTTGGATCCCTTGTCTGCAGGGCCTGGTCTTCATCACCGGGTGAAGAACGCCCACCCCACACTGCCTGAGCCAGTCCCGGGGAGCCTCGACGGCCCGAGGTTTCTCCCAACCACCGGCCTGGGCTGTTTCCGATAGGAGCCGGCCGCGAGGAGCCGCAGAACCCGGCCCGTCCTCTGGGGCCTCAGCATTCCAGAGGCCAGATGTGTGAGCCTGCGTCACCGCGTGGCGCCCCGGCCCAGCTGTGCTGCTCGGCCGGCCTGACCCCTGCTCCGCCCGCTCTCCCCTCCCTGCTCAGCTTGAAGGAGGCCGGGCGGTGCTGGCAGCCGCTCCTCTGCATCTGGCAGAACATCCTGCCCGGACCGGGCCCCCTCCCCAGCCATCCCCAGGGCAGCAGTGACTCATGTTTCCATTCTCAGCAGCGCCGGGCGCCAGATCTTTCCCTGGCCCCCAAGATGGGCCCCATTGGGGTTGGGATTGGGGACACGAGCCATGACATCGGACAGCTCTGGCTCAAATCCTCTTGCAGTTTGTTGGCTGTGTGACTTCAGGCAACTGGCTTACCCTCTCTGAGCCGCTGTTTCCCCATTTGCAAATCAGCTATCACCTCCGAGGTCCTCTTTATTGGGGAAGTTTCTTCCCTTTGGCTTGCAGCTCTGAACAACGAATCATCCTCTTCTATCGGTTTTCTTTTTCACATACTCGTCGTTCGTAAGCCAAGGAAAGGAAGCTGATGTTAGATTTCTTAAGCCAGAACAGTCACATTTAGGCACTATTTTACCATGGGCTGGGACCTACGATAAGGCGCTATCGCCGGCCCCCTTGTAAAGCTGAGAAAACAAAGGCCCAGAGAGGTAAAGCAACTTGCCTAAGGTCACACAGCCGGTCAGCGTCGGAGCTGAGATTCACACCCAGGCTGTCCGGCTTCAGAGCCCGCGGCATGGTGCTGGGCACGCGATGAATTCTGCACAGGTGTTTGCTGCTGGCATTGTCACGGCTGTATGATGGCTCTGCCATCAGCAGGTCTGAGTGCCGTCCTTGAGCTGGAGAAGTGACGGGTCAGGGCTCCTTGCCCTTCTGGCCTAACCCAAGAGTCAGGAAACTCTCGAGTTAGAGAGGGTCAATCGCCCTAACCAGTGTGGGTCAGTGGGTAGAGCGTCGGCCTGCGGACTGAAAGGTCCCAGATTCGATGTTCAGGTCAAGGGCATGTGCCTTGGTTGCGGGCACATCCCCCCGTGGAGGATGTGCCAGAGGCAGCTGATCGCTGTTTCTCTCTCATCGATGTTTCTAGCTCTCTATCCCTCTCCCTTCCTCTCTGTAAAAAAAAAATCAATAAAATCTATTTTTTAAAAAGAGGGCCAATCGATCTAAACAAATTTGTGGCTCCGTTGGCATGCCACCCAGACATCCCTTCATTGTGCCCTTGATCAGCCGGCTTCCTGTGCCTGGGCCTCAGTTCCCCATCTTCTCTGCCTGTGTTTGGGGAACAGGAGAGAAAGCGCCTGGTGTGCACTGAGCATTCCGTTAACATTGGAAAGGAAGCAGCGGACCCCCGGCCCAGGCAGCCCGGCACCGAGGCCTGTTTTAACCACGGGGCCCCACTGCTTCCCCGATAGAGCTCCTGCCCCAAGGCAAAGCGTGCAGTTTGAGCCCCAAACCCCAAACCGAAAAGCCACTGGGACCAGGAGGAGTCCCCGCGAGGCTGTAGGGAGAGGCTGTGCCGGCGTTGTCGGGAGACGACAGACAACCAGCGGCCGCTGCGGACGGAGAGAGTGCGAGGGAAAAGGCCTGAACTGAGCAATAAGCCCCAGGGGAGGATCGTTTGATTGGCACGCCAAGGGAGCCACACATCTGGGTAGAGCAGTGGTCGGCAAACTCCTTAATCCACAGAGCGGCAAACCGTGAGCTGCATGTGGCTCGAGAGCCGCAGTTTGCCGACCACAGAGGTAGAGCAATGGACCCTCTTGAATTCTTTGCTGTTCCCTAATTGGCTGCTTGTTGTCAGTAGCCTTTCTGGACCTTCCCACTCGTCCATTCTCCACTGTCACCTCGTGGTCCAGCGGGCTGTCTTCTACTTCTTTCCTTTTCAATGTGTTTTTATTGATGTCAGAGAGGAAGGGAGAGGGAGAAAAGACAGAAACATCCATGATGAGAGAGAATCATGGATCGGCTGCCTCCTGCACGCCCCACACTGGGGATCAAGCCCACAACGCAGGCGTGTGCCCTGACCGGGAATCAACCATGACTTCCTGGTTCATAGGTCAAGGCCCAACCACTGTGCTACACCGGCCGGGTATCGGGGTGATAGGGGCTTGTCTCCTGGGAGCGGAGGAAGGTGGGCACCGCAGGAAGCCAGCTCCAGCCTGACCTGGGAGCGCAGGCCTGGCCCACACCCCTCAGGGCCGTGCTGAGTGAACGTACCCGGAACCCTTCTGGAAGATTTCGTTAGTTCAGCCCGGAAAAGGGTGGCGAGGAGGCCTTGCCTGGCAGCATTGCTCCTGAGCTACAGAGGGATTTTTTTTCCTACAGAAGTTTTCAGCTAGGAAGTCCGCCCGCCGGAATCTTCCAGAACCGGCGGTCCCTGACGTGCTTCGTTCGCTGTGCACTGAGTGCTTCTGCCACCAAGCTCTCGATGTCGTAAGAAGGCACACTTGTGTAAAGCTTCGAGCAGCGAGCACGAAGGAAGGGACAGGAAGTCCTCCAGCCACGGTTCCGCGTCTGTGGAGCAGCTGATTGCGTACTGTGCGATGGGGAACCAGCACTTCATGGATGTTATGGTTGGAGGGGTGAGGGGGAAAGGGGGTGATGGACATCAACACCTTCATCACAGCAGAGCCAGGCTGCCCATGTAACAAGCTACCTTTCAAGACACTCACTGTGTCCGTATTCACATTACTGATGGTCTAAAATGTCTTTTATAACTTTTCTTTTTTAAAAATATATTTTATTGCCGAAACCGGTTTGGCTCAGTGGATAGAGCGTCGGCCTGCGGACTGAAAGGTCCCGGGTTCGATTCCGGTCAAGGGCATGTACCATGGTTGCGGGCACATCCCCAGTAGGGGGTTTGCAAGAGGCAGCTGATCGATGTTTCTCTCTCATCGATATTTCTGACTTTCTATCACTCTCCCTTTCTCTCTGTAAAAAATCAATAAAATATATTTTTTAAAAAATAAAAATATATTTTATTGATTTTTTACAGAGAGGAAAGGAGGGGGATAGAGTTAGAAACATCGATGAGAGAGTATGAAGGGTGTTTTTTCCTCTCTCTCTCTCCCACATCCAGTGTGGAGAGAGACTGGGTTCAGGTTCTGAGTGGAGGAGCTGAGGATGAAGAAAAATGAAGAATAAAATAGAAAGACACAGAAATAGGAATAAAAAGGTGGGGCCAGGTGGGCATCTGTTCTCCCTCTCATGGAGACACAGCCATGCACGCTGAGCCCACAAAGCCGAGTTTATTTATATTCCACAATACAAAGGGGTTTCTCCAACATTAGGATCAAAGGAGTTTCCCTGAGCCCAGGCCCTATTCATCCCCCCATTCCGGGGGCAGGACTGCATTTACATTTCAAGGCTCTGAGGCCAAGTTAAGCCAAGCTGATAACATATCTAGCCTCCTTGGTGAATGTTTTTCCAGGGGCCTGGCTTTTCTAGGCACCTTGAATTCAGCCTGACAAAGATTTAAAAAATGCTCAAGGTGTATTGCCTGGGGCTGCCCCCCACAGAGAGAAACATCAATCAGCTGCCTCCTGCACATCCCCCACTGGGGATGTGCCCGCAACCAAGGTACATGCCCTTGACTGGAATCAAACCTGGGACCTCCCAGTCTGCAGGCAGATGCTCTATTCACTGAGCCAAACCAGCCAGAGCTTATAACTTTTCTTAACCAGTAAATAAAATATTCAACTTTTATGCATAAAAAAAGAAAAGACGCCCACTCTGGGGTTTAGCCAGCCTGCCTTAGCACCGCAGCTTCTTCACTTCGTGTGATTTGAGCAAGAGGTGTAGGCTTCTGGAGGCTCACTTTCACTATCTGTAAAATGGGCACAATCTCATCTAATAAAAGAGTAATATGCAAATTGACGGTACCTTTGCTATACCCAATAAGCCACACCCACCAGCCAATCAGAAGTAATATGCAAATTAACACCCAACCAAGATGGCTGCTGCCAAGGGCAAAAAAAAACTTGCCAAGAGGCTTTTTCTGGCCTTGGGGCAGAGCCAGCCAAGCGATCGGTCCCATGGCAGGGCTGTCACTGGCTGGAATTCCCTGGTCAAGGTCTCCTGCCCAAGGACAAAAGCGTTGGCCAGGGGCTTTTGGCCTTGGGCCGGGAGTGAGCCATCAGTAGGACATCCCCTGAGGGCTCCCAGTATGTGAGAGGGGGCAGGTTGGGCTGAGGGACCACCCACCCCCAGTGCATGAATTCCATGCACCGGGCCCCTAGTAATAGTAATAACTACTTTCTCTCAGGGCCATCGTGAGCATTACAGGAAACAACTCCAGTGGGCAGCATGTCATTTTTATCATTATGCTAATGAGGATGACAATAGAATAAGTCCAGATGAGTGGTCAGGGGAGCGAGGGGAATACTTCTTCCTGGAGGGGTGGTGTGATGAGGATCATTTTTAGAAGGTGGTTACTGGAGCTGAGTCTTAAAGGAGGAGTTGGATTTTTTTTTTATACAAGGAAGTGGCCGAGAGTGAATCAGCTCAGAAGTAGAAAAATGAATGATTCAGAAGGTCATTAAAATAAAACGAAGACTCTAAACCAAATGACTGGGTTCCTTAAAAATAGGCTATTGCATGGCCAAGCTCAGCAAGCATTCGTCAGGCGGGGGAGGGGTTACTGGGAAATTTCCCCCGGCTCAGCGTTATTGAGAAGTTGTGGGTTCCTGGAGCCCCGGTGGGTGTTGCACAACCCTGTGGGGTCAAGACTGGCCTGGGGACTCAGAGGGAAGTGTTCCGGATGGATCAATACTAGAAGAAAGAAGCGACTGGAAAAGCAGAGCTGTCTCCAGGGGAATGTGTCAGAAGGGTCCAGGGTGGGGAAGGATGGCATGCGACAGCTGGGAGGCAGGGCCAATGCAGGTCCAGAGTCTGGGTCTGATCCGAAGGGCAGACATACCTTCTCCCCCATGTCCCGCAGTCCCTCCTCACTTTCCCCTACATTCCCATACCACTGTGTGGCCTCAGACAAGACACTTCGCCTCTCTGTGCCTTCATTTTTTTGGTCCCCAGAAAGGGGATCATAATCTTTACTGCACTGGATTATGGTCAGGAGTCCGTGAAACAGACACCTGGCACACACAGGTGCTCAGGAAGTGTTAGTTCCAGCACCTTCTCCCGTTCTGTTCCTCCTTCTGGCTTCTTCCTCCCCGACTCTTCTGATGATTTCCTGCCGAGGGTGACCACGGATTCTACAGGCAGAGGACGCGAACACCTCCTATCCGTGCGTCAGGTCACGGATCACACAACTTACATGTGTAACTACCTATAACACGATGTGTGTTGCTCTTGGGATGCAGGCGAACATCACATAAAGACAAAGGGATGCGGACCGTGGAGAGACAAAGTGCCACCGTGCCAAGAAATTGAGAGGGAGAGCCTGACGTGTATAATGGTCTACTACGTGCTGGGCATGGGGGCGGACGGGCAGGCAAAGGAGGTCAACATTTCACAGCCTGGGCCTCGCTGGGCCACAGCTCAGGGGCAGACAAACACGCAAACCCCAAATGACAGCTGTGGGGGCCACAGACAGTGACAATTTCATTGTCTCAGGCCAGATGGGGAAGGCTGAGCGGGGGAGGGTCATAGAGGAAGGGGGTGTATTCACCAGAAGGACACTCTATTGTTTATTTTAATTTTAATAGAGTTTATTGGGGTGTCCGTGGTTAATAAAATTATATAGGGCCCAGGTATACAATTCTACAATATGTCGCCTGTATATTTTACTGTGTGTTCGCCACCCCCTAGCCGAACCAGGAAGGACATTTTTAGAAAATATATTTTTTGTTGATTTTTTACAGAGATGAAGGGAGAGGGACAGAAAACTAGAAACATCGATGAGAGAAAAACGTCAATCAGCTGGAACGGAGTAAGGGCTCCATAAAGGACTTTATTGCCATCAGATGGCCCATGAACTTGACCCCCGGCCATGAGCTCATACTGCTCGGACTCACCACCGAGAACCCGATCACTCCCCAGGATGAAGGCAGGCTCAAGGTCAGAGGTGGAGAGAAGTGACCTTCAGGCCAGCAGAGGCTGTGGGGTAGGGCAGCCCGGGGCCCATTTCCTCCGTTAAGGGGCCGGGGGGTGCCCCTCCTCCCGGGGCTGCATGTTCTGTTCCCTTCCCCAAACAGAACCTCAGAGTCCGGCCAGCTGCTGGTTGGGGCTCTGCTAACGGGAAGGGGAGCCGTGCTGGGCCCCGAGTTATCTGCTCATCCTGATGAGCCAGGCGCTGGGGATTCCGTGGGCCTCAGAGAGCGTTTAGAGAAGTGCCCAGAGCCGGCTTCCCGTGCGGTCACGGCCTGTCGGGGCTGCGTGGGGCAGGCGGGAAAGGGGCGGATTGCGGCACCCGGCGTGGGAACCGGCGCTGGGCCCCGAGCTGCCTCCCGGGGCTGTTGGCAGGTTATGTCATGGGTGCGCTCCTGCCCTCAGCGTTTGTGGGCGGAGTGCCAACTGCGTGCCGGGCGCTGCTTCAGGCTCTGGGGAGACTGTGGGGACGGACACAGCGCCCCGCTTCAGCGAGCTGACCCTCTGGGGGAGGCATATGACCCCCTAAAGATGGCCTGTGTGTTTATTGAGGGGAGACCTACACCATGCACTTGCCAGCAAGATCTCGCTTCATCTCCTCAGTCGCTCACGGCTCCTCATGTGGGAACCCCTTTCACATCCCGCGTGATTCAGGGTCCCGGTTCAGGGTTCGGGTTCTGGAGAAGGCCGCACACAAATGAATAAAGAGACTCAGAAAAACATTAATTTGGGAAATGAGGGCCAGGCAGTAGTCCAACTCTAGTGGAAGAACTACTCCCCACTCTGGCTTTACCTTTCCTTTTATTAAGATTAAGATCATAAGATACACCCGTCTCCCCAGCCAGGAAGCACCAGTAAAAGCCAATCAGTGAATCTTCTTAGGACTAACAGGTGGGGGCTGCTTCAACCACCGATATCCCAGTAACCAGCTCCGACCCCTCGGAGCAATCAAGGTGGACCAGCCCCCCAACTCCCTGTCCACAGCTCTCTATTGTCAAAATGATGATTGGTTTCTGGCTCCTCATTTTTATCCCATTTTCCAGCCCCCATTCTCCCACTTTGAGAGCTGGCTGGAGGTCCCCCCCCCGGCCCCAGATCCGCCATCACTGCCTCTCAAAAGGGGGTGAGCTGAGGTGAGGTGCACGCACGGGCACGGAGCCCTGCTCTGGGCTGGACTCCGTGACTCACTGGGGCAGGAATGAGGGGCTGGCATGTTCTGATAAGAGCGGCCCCACCCGCCCGCCCAGGCCACTCTCCCCAAGCTTTCGGATGCTTTCGGAGCCTCGTAATACTCCCCTTTCCCACCATTCCTTAATCACCATTACTCCGGGCTCCGGCATTTCGTTGCTCATCTGTTTCTTCATTCTTTCATGAACGGAGAATGTATTTCACCACCGGACCAGCCAGGAGCAGCCTTGGCCCAAGTCGTGCTGTGGGCGAGTCCCCAAAGCTCCTCCCCAGGGTTGTCCTCCTCCACTCACTCTGCACCGAGAGCGAGCCTGCGGGTGGGTGCGGGCGGGGCAGGAGCCCGGGGCAGCAGAGCAGAAGCAGGCCTGGGGGGGCGGGGGGGGCGATGGGAGGGTGACAGATGGGAGGGTGCCCCAGGAACCCAGTCACTGCACCTGTGCAAAGGTGACCGGTGCTGACGGCCCCTCCCGGCACCAGACGCCACCCAAGGACGTGAGGTCTCGTCCCCCTTCAAGAACATGCCTCCTGCCGGAACCGGTGTGGCCCAGTGGATAGAGCGTCTGTCTGCCGACTGAAGGGTCCCGGGTTCGATTCCGGTCAAGGGCATGTACCTTGGCTGCGGTCACATCCCCAGTAGGGGGTGTGCAGGAGGCACAGAATTCTAAATGCAGTTATTATTACTATTTGTAAATGTTAACCGATGCCAGGAACATTTTGACGATCCTCCTGGGTGGTTTCAGCATCTTATTTCCTGGTCCTACTCACTTCCTCCGTCACCCCTCCTGTCATCCTCAGCCCTTCCCTCACCCCCTCCCCGCCCACCCCTCCCATTAGCCACCTCACTGGTTACCCTGGCCTGAGGCTCCCCCCCCCACACACCCACTCACACACACACGTGCACACATACACATACTCACACACATACACACACTCACTCACACACACACACAATCATACATATACACACTCACACATACACACCCCCTCCCCGCCCGCCCCTCCCATTAGCCACCTCACTGGTTACCCTGGCCTGAGGCTCCCCCCACACACACCCACTCACACACACACGTGCACACATACACATACTCACACACATACACACACTCACTCACTCACACACACACAATCATACATATACACACATATACACACTCACACATACACACATACACACTCATGCACATACACACATAAACACACACATACACACACTTTCACATATGCAGACATACACACTCACACAATACACTCATACACATGAATACACACATATACACACATGAACACATACCATACTCACACACTCTCACACACGTACACACATAATCACGCATACACATATACACACATATACACTTACACATATACACACATGCACACTCATACATACACACACTCACGCATACACACACTCACACACATACACACACACACACTCACACATACACACTCACATACACACACACATACACTCACACACATACATACTCATACATACACACACTCACACACACACACACTCACGCATACACACACATACATACACATACACACACTCACATACACACACTCACATACATACACACTTACACATACACACACTCACATACACACATATACATACTCACACACATACACACACTCACACACACACACACTCACGCATACACACACTCACACACATACACTCACACACATACATACACATACACACACTCACATACACACACTCACACACACATACACAGTTATACATATACACATATACATACTCACACACATACACACACACACACACTCACGCATACACACACTCACACACATACACTCACACACACATACATACACATACACACACTCACATACACACACTCACACACAATGCACAGTTATACATACACACACTCACATACACACATATACATACTCACACACATACACACACTCACACACATACACTCACACACACATACATACACATACACACACTCACATACACACACTCACACACACATACACAGTTATACATACACACACTCACATACACACATATACATACACACATACACACACTCACACACATATATATGCACGCGCGCGCGCACACACGGCGCAGGGGACACACTTTCTCTTTTGTTTTTGTCTCAGGCTGCTCTTGGACCTTCGCCCTCTCCCTGGTCCCTTGCAGGCCCCTTTATGGCCTGAGCGGAATGAGCTCATTTGCACGTCGCACACAGTAAGCGCAGACTTTGGCTCTTGGTGTCAGGCGGGGATGGGGCGGGATGGGCAGGGACGTGCGGAGTGGGGCGGGAGGAAATAAACTGGCCCAGGAGCCAGAGGCTTGGGTTCAGATCCTGTGTCTGCACTTCCCAACGCGGCTCTCTGAGCAGTCCTGGAACTCTGGGCCTCAGCGTCCTCACCTAGAGGAGGGAAGAATGAGTTTTTAAAACATGTGTTTGTATTGGTTTTTTATAGACAGAGAGAGTGAGAGGGACAGAGGGATAGAGACCAATGACAGAGGAACATCGGTGACTGGCTCTCTCCTGCCCTCCCCTCCTGGGCTTCAAGCCCACAACCTGGGCCTTTGTCCTGGCCGGGAATCGAACCAATGACCTCCTGGCACCTGGGTCGACGCTCAACCACTGAGTCGCACCAGCTGGCGGGAGAATGATTCTTGAGGCACCTTGTCCTGGCCGGGGAGCTCAGTTGGCTAGACACCACGGTTGCGAGTTTGATTCCAGGTCGGGGAACATATAAGAATCAACCAGTAAATGCATCAATACAGGAAACAGCAAATGGAAGCGCCTCTCTCTCTCTCTCTCTCTCTCTCTCTCTCTCTCACTCACTCTCACTCTCTTTCCCAAAGCAATTGTATTTTTTAAAGAAAAAAATATCTTTAATAATAAATAAAACACCTTATAATTCTTAAGTGCATTATTTAGCCATAAAAAAGAAGGAAATGCTGCTATTTATGACACATAATGGGTTTCGAGGGTCTGATGCCAAGTAAAATGAGTCAGACAGAGAAAGGCAAATGTTGCATGATCTCACTTATATGCGGAATCTGAAAAATACCACACTCATAGAAGCAGAGAGGAGAATGGTGGTTGACAGGGTTTGGGGGGTGGTGGTGGTGGTGGGGGGAATTGGGTGAGGTTGGTCAAAAAGCACTAATTTCGGACAAAGGGTAATAAGTTGTGAGGATCTGATGTACAGCAAGAAGACTGTATTCACAATATTGTACTCTATACCTGAAATTTGCTATGGGTTTTCAATGTTCTCACCACACACACACACACACACACACACACACACACACACACACAGTAACTATGTGAGATAGTGACTGTGTTAACTAACCTTCTTGTGTTAATTAGTTCACAATATGTACACATATTAAATCATCATGCGGTACATGTTAAATTTACACAGTGGTACTTGTCAATTACATTTCAACAAGCCGGGCGGGGGGGGGGGGGAACTCCAGGAAGAAAATAGAGATTATCTTCATGATCTCAGAGAGAGACAGAGTTCTTAAGCAAAATGCAGAACGGACAGCCGCAAAGAAAAAGACGGAACACATTTGATTAAATTCAAATGATTTCTGTTCGCCAGCAGAGATGAAATGACACACCACGAATCCGGAGAAGATATTTGTCATGTGTAATCAGGAAATGATTAGAATCCAGAATAAATAAAGAAACCCCACAAATTCATACAATAAAGGCAAACCATCTCATTGGAAAACGGGCAAAAGACTTAGGGCTGATATTTTACATAAGAGGAGACAAATGTGAGCAAGAAGCCCATGACAAGATGCTTAATCTTGTAATTACTCATAAAAACGCCAAATAAAACCACAGCGAAATATCATCACACCCACCAAGCTGGTGACAATGACAAGACTGGTAATAAGAAGTGTTCCGATGCAAAACAACTAGAAGGATCATCTACTCCCGATGACGAGGTACATGGGTAATATCACATTGGAAATTAACACTCACACTTAGCTTAGGACCCAGCAATTCCATTCTTAATTATATAACAAGAAAAACTCTTGCACATCAACACCAGAATATATGAACTAGAAAGGTCATAGCTGTTGCTGAAACCGGTTTGGCTCAGTGGATAGAGCGTCGGCCTGCAGACTGAAGGGTCCCGGGTTCGATTCCGGTCAAGGGCATGTACCTTGGTTGCGAGCACATCCCTAGTGGGCGGGGGGCAGCTGATCGATGTTTCTAACTCTCTATCTCTCTCCTTTCCTCTCTGTAAAAAATCAATAAAATATATTTTGAAAAGAAAAGAAAGGTCGTAGCTGTTTTGCTTGTGAAAAATCTGGGAATAATTTCACGCACACACATTAGGGTGCCTATTACTCAGAACAAACAAAAACACCAGAAATAACAAGTGTTGGTGAGCGCGGAGGAGCCGGGCCCCTTGGGCAAGGCTGGTGGCGAGACAGACGGTGCAGCTGCTGTGGAAAACAATATGACGGTTCCTCGAAAGTTTAACCCAGAATGACTCCATGATCCAATGATTTCACTTCCGGGCATATAGCCCCGAACAATGGAAAGCAGGGAGGCTAACGGGTATTTGCACGCCCATGTTCATGGCAGCGTTATGCACCAGAGCCGAAAGGTGCGAACGGCCCAGGGGCTCATCAGCAGATGCACGGCTGAGGTTAGGGAAGAAAGATGGTCAGCTCTTCTTCTAGGCCCTCCTGGCTGGCCTGATAATCAAAACGACAGCAGACAGATTAGCAGGAGAAAAACGGATGGAGGTTTCATGACCGTGAAGGGATTCAGCTCAGGCCTCGCCAACAGGTGCCGCTTTGGGCGCGTAGGTTACATTGAGCTGAAGGCCATGGAGACCCTGTGGGCTCGCGGGAATTTTTACCTCTCCCCGAGAGGATCTAAATGGGAGGCCTTGCCCAGCATTAGAGTTACCACGAGAGATGGCTTTTGATGACCTAGCTCTAGGGCCGGGCATTCTACCCACAGAACATCTGCTCCTCTCGTCCTCCTGCCATGGTCTCCTCCCCTCGGCAGCTGAGCTGCCTGAGCTCACCCTCAGCTCAGAATGCCACGTACACCCCATTTCCCTGTCCGTCTCTGAACCTCTCACGTATGGGGGGGGGGGGGCTGTGGCTCACTCATGTATGTGGGGTTCCATTCATCCCTATGTAATTAAATTGGGTTCTTTTCTCTTGTTTGTCTCCTGAAGATTTCATTATTAGACCAGCAGACAGAACCTAGAAGGGTAGCAGGAAGATTTCCCTCCCCCACACATGTATGCCTCCAGTGTACATGGGGGAGAGGGACCCACCAGGAACACTGAGTAACTTGCCAAAATGGCAGAAGCCATCCCCTGCAGCTAAGACAAAAGATGTTGGGGCAGGGGAGTCAGCCACGGGAGGTGACCGGCGAGAGCCCAGCAAATGAGAGTAGGGCTGTTCTGCAGATTTAGGTTCATGCCATCGATGTAGGCCGCCCCCTCTTCCCGGGACCATGAGGGGAACTCCCTGACAGATGGAGATTTCCTTGGCAAAGCAAATGCCTTTCACAAAGGGAAGCGTCTCCTCGGTTTTCAGAGCTTCCCCCATGTCTCCCGCTTCTTAAAACCACCCAGCCCAGAACAATCAAGACCTCAAAGAGGCGTATTTTGGGGTAGCAGACTCTGTTCCCCTTCAATAAACAAAGTGTGGTAGATACTCACAATGGACCGTTATTCAGCCTTAAAAAGGAAGGAGGTTTTGACACATGCTACAACATGGATGAGCTTTGAGGACATTATGCTAAGTGACATAAGCCAGTCACAAAAAAATAAACACTGGCCCTGGCTGGTTAGCTCAGTTGGTTAGAGCAGTGGTCGGCAAACTTCGGCTTGAGAGCCACGCGTGGCTCTTTGGTCCCTTGAGTGTGGCTCTTCCACAAAATACCACGTGTGGGCGTGCACATACAGTGCAATTGAAACTTCGTGGCCCAGGAGTAGAAGACAGTTTTCAGCCTGGGCAAGTCTATGTGGAAGAAGTGGCGTTAGAAAAATGTGGCTCTCAAAAGAAATTTCAATCACTGTCCTGTTGAAACGTGGCTCTGTTGGCTGATGAGTTTGCCGACCCTGGGTTAGAGTATCATCTCCATATACCAGAGCTGCCAATTGGATCCCCAGCCGGGGCACATACAAAGAGCAACCAATGAATGTTTGAATAAGTGGAACAACAAATCAATCTCTCTTTCTCTCTCATCAATAAATAAATAAATAAAATTAAAAGATAAATGCTATATAATTCCACTTATATGAGATACCTAGAGTCATCAAATTCACAGAGACAAAGATTAGAACGGCAAGTGTCAAGGGTTGTGGGGGGAAGAATGGGGAGTTACAGTTTAACTGGTGCAGAGTTTCCGTTTGGGAAGGTGAAAGGAAGTTCTGGAAACGATGGTGGTGATGTTTGCCCAACAATGTAAATGAACTGTGTACTTAAAAATGCTCAAAATGCTAACTTTTATGTTTACATATATATATATTTAAAAATATATTTTTACTGATTTCAGAGAGGAAGAGGGAGAGAGACAGAGAGAGAGAGAGGGAGGGGGGGAGAGTGGGGGAGAGAGAGAGAGACATGATGACAGAGAATCATTGATTGGCTGTCTCTTGCACGCCCCACACTGGGGATCAAACCTGCAACCTGGTGGTGCCCCAACCGGGAATCAAACCGTGACCTCCTGGTTCGGAGATTGATGCTCAACCCGAGCCATGCCGGCGGGTCATGTTTACATATATTTTATCACAATAAAAATATGTCCTTAATAATTTTACCTAATAAAATATCTTAAAGATGAAGAACATCCCGGCAGCCACCCACCTGCCCCTCAGGAGAAGCGTGGCCAGATGCGGGGAGGAGAGCGTGCCCCACGAAGGACTGCTGTGAGCAGTGGGGACCAGTGGCCTGTCCCTGCCCGGCCACCACAGACGGACCGCACAGGCGCCGTGAGGAGGAGGGACGTGTTGCAAAATGACGCTCTCCAATGACATAAAGGTCAGACAGTGTTTGGGGATTATATATAGCAGAACGGTTAAGAAACACCAGGGGAGTGACTCACAAAATTCAAGGTCATGGCTACGTCGGGGTGGCTGGGAGGGAAGGACAAATGGGAGATTCTAAGGTATTGGTGACGGTCCATTTTCTTAAGCGAGGTGATGGATACATGGGTATTCCCGCCATCATTCTTTACATTATACATATGTGTGATGTACACTTTTTGGTATAGATGTCATGTAATTTAAAAACACACACCTCTACGCAGAAAAAGGCTGGAAGAACTCTAAAGGCGATGGTGTCTCAGTAGTGGGGCTCTCTTATTTCCAATTTTTCTGGTTTTTTTTTTAGAAAAGATCCTTTTGAACTTGTTTGGCAAACGAAGTATTACATTATATTAAGAGGGAAAAAAAATGAAGAGAGATTTCCCTGAAATTTGTTCAGAGAAAAAGGAAGTGAGAGGACAGGGTGAAAGCTTTGGGCACCCCCTCATTCCAGTAATAACAGAAGATGACATGGGCTTTTGAGCAGCATGCTAATGGAGAGAGAACCAGTCTTCACTGCCGTCTTGAAGCGGGGTACAGTTCCTCCCACCAGCGAGCTCCGGGCCCTCTCCTCAGGAAATCCCTGCCCGTGGCAAGAGTGGGCGGACGGTTTTGATTCTCTTTTGAGACAAGGGATGTCACCATACAGATGGTGAGATCTCCAGCCCTTGGCTGGATTGGTTTCAGCTGAAGACCTCGGCTCACCTCTCTTTCGCCGGCTCCCAAGGCCAGATGGAAGAGAAGAAGAGGAGGAGCATCGTGTAGTCGAGAGAACTGGTTGAGCCAGGAGTCGGTGAGAGGGATTAGGGCCCACTAGTCACCCTGCAGTTGGATAGGACGGTTGCTATGTGGGTGAGTTGGCGCAGAGGCCTTGGGTCTCTCTTCCCAGGACCGTCATGCTCCCTGTCCAGGGCCTCTCCCGCCACCATGGCAATGCCCACTCTCGGGGGCACAGTGGATAGCTCTCCGGAAGGCATATTCGTTGTATCCACAACGATGGAAGCCACCTGCCAGGTAGAAAGTGTCAGAACTGAATTAGTTGCTTGGAAAACACACACTGGATGGAGCTTTGACCATGAGGCAGGATCTGGCCAGGGAAGGCTGGAGAAGTGACAAGGAGCCCTGTCTAGAAGATCTTTATATATATACTAGAGGCCGGGTGCACGAAATTCGTGCACTCAGGGGAGGGGAGGGGATCAGCTGGATTGCAAAAGGGCACAGGCCAGGCCAAGGGACCCCACCAGTGCATGATCAGGCATTGAGGCCATGGAGAGATTTGGGAGGCTGGCCAGCTGGGGAGGGACCTCGGGAGAGCTCCATGGTGTGTCTGATCTGTATTGTTCAGTCCAATCTGCCAGACCCCAGCAGCAAGCTAACCTACTGGTTGGAGCATCTGCCCCCTGGTAGTCAGTGCATGTCTTAGCAAGCAGTTGAGAGGCCTTAGCATATCATTAGCATATAATGCTTTGATTGGTTGAGTGGCCAATCACTTGGCATGAATGACCAGACACTTAGCACATTAGGCTTTTATTCTATAGAATACTTATTGATTTCAGAGAGGAAGGGAGAGGGAGAAATAGACACACCTATGATGAGAAACACAACCGCCTGCGTGCCCCTCGCCGGGGATCAAACCTGCAACCTGTGTGCGTGCCCTCAGCCAGAACCAAACCTTCAGTCCGCAGACGACGCCCTATTCCCTGAGCCAAACCGGCTGTGGCTAGAGGATCTTTTCTTACGGGGCTGAGGACTTAAACCCAGACCCTTGGGTATGGGGGACCATGGAGGTATTTTAACAGGGAAGGGAGGTGGCCGATTTGTCCTTTGCTTTAGGATGAACCTGCCATTTCAATGGCACATTTGATAATAGCATAAGCCAAAGGAAATGTAAGGCACAAACCACAGGCAGATTAGGTAAAGGGCAGGCACCGTTCAAACGAGGAGAGAGAAATCCACGCCTGAACCCTGCTCTACCCGCAGCAGCTGTGGGAGTCATGGCAAGTCGCTCCCACTCCCCGGGCCTCTGCTGGCTCCTCGGCAGCGGGGCATGGGAAGCGCCCAGGGAGGCACCACACTCAACCCGGGCACAGAACCGCACTCCCCGAAAGAGAAATCGCCCAGAGATTCTACCTGTTGTGGAGCGAACGTGAGTCAACGACCAGTGGAGTCCAGACCAAATTAAAATGTAGGGAGCCTTTATCAGCCGGCTGGATAGCGAATACTCTGCCATTCTCCACGCAGGGAGTCCAGAGGGCAGCCCCGACCCTTTGTGCGGGACCGCTTTTCAGCACATTTACCACATCCTATCTTTGCAGAGCAAGCAGTTTAAGACAAAACAGGTTTTCTTAAGTAACGTCAGGGTCATGTTATTGATGACCATGCTATTTACAGGGTCTTCCTGTTCTTCAGAAAGCTGACAGTGTTCTATCTTGCAAGGCTATTTTGTGATTCAAGGCTAAGTCGATTAGGAGGAAGCATGCTCAAAAATGTCTACTCTCTAACACCCCGAGTCAGTAGCCAAGTAACCCGCCTGCACTATTCCTCTTACCAGACAAAATGCCAACAAAACATACATGTGCATGAGAAATGCAGACAGCCGGTGGGAATGACTCTCACCAGCTGGCACATGGGACGTACCCCTGGCAAAGTGGAAGGAGCCCAGAGTGAAGCTAGACATCCGAGGGGCTTCAGGCTCATCTGCAAAGTTTTCGTTTTTTTCACACGGATGTTTAGACTCATCGTTGTACTTCCAAGTTACTTTTAAAATAACCCGACAACAGCCCTTGGCAGAGAGTGGGTGTCGGTGATCTCTGCCTTCCGCTCGCTGACAGTGGGATGCGGGTCTCCCAGGGTCCATTTCCTCATCCGCCCTAATTCCAAGCCCAGGCCAAGGCCAGAGTTATTTCTGGCCCTTCGGAGTCACGCAACGAGTATGTGTAGAGGACCTCTCAACAGGGCCAGCGGGTCTCTCGGAAGTGGGTCAAAGGTCTTTGTCAGACCCTTGACCCCAAGGTCACCTCTTGGATCTTCCGGCGGGCCTTCACCTCTGTGGGAAGCGCCCACTCTCCTCCCTCCCTTCCGGCCTCAGGGCTCCTGGCAGGAAAATGGAGAGATGCCAGCCTCCCCTGTCTTTCCAAGGAAAGGTCGGCTCCCCTTGCCCCCTCCCCGCCTGGCCACCGGAACGCCCATTCCCATGAGGAAACCTTCAGCAGTGGTCGCCTTTGTTGGAGGTGCGGGGGCAAGAGAGAGTTGTTCTCCATTGTGGACTCGGATCCCAGTCTGAATGTCTTTTGAATTTTAAATTCAATAATTAAAAAGGTAGTTCATGAAAACAAAAAACTAAGTTTCACAGGAGCTGATCCTGTTTTAATGACTGGTTTACTGGGCCAGGTGAGAACTCTGGCTGAACCGGTGATCTGGGGGAGGGATGGGCACAGAGAGCTTTGGTCTTGTGATGAGTAAACACGAATTGGGCGGCGACTCTGGAGGGGAGGAGACTGCTGATGTCTGTCCACAGCCCCGAAATGCTTCCTGGATTCCGGGAGGATCTTGAATCTAAGTCGCTTAGGAAGCCATATCTAGAGGCTGCTAAAATGCCATTGTTTTGTCACAGAGGAAAACAAAAATAAAAATGGAATGGAATGAACTCACAGAGCGAGGGTGGGCTATTCTGTCAGATCTCACTTTACCAATATGACCCTGAGACCAGAGGGCATGGGCTGTGAGATCCAGCTAGAACTAGATCCAGAGCAGTAAGGGGGTTGGGGGCGGGGGGGCTCCCACAGGATCACAGAATAAACGTCTGGCCCTTCAACTACCCTGTGAACTGCGCGTAACCTCCATACTGCAGAGAGGAAACTGAGGCTGCTGTGGGGAGGGAACAACCCCTCGGTGACACAGTGACACAGACAGAAACCGACTGAGCCTGGCTTAGGATCCCATTCTCTGACCCCAGAGTTTTCTCTCTTATACCCTTGACTTCACTTATTAGGCATTTCTTGGGGTTATAGTGAGCCAGGTATTATTGGCCTTTCTCCTTCTGCAGGCATATAGGGCCACATGGATCTAGCCAGAGACACCTAGAACATATTGCTAGTGGGGTTATCTATACTTATTAGAGGCCCGATGCACTAAGATTCATGCAAGAATGGGCCTTCCTTCCCTGGCTGCCGGCACTGCCTTCCCTCTGGCCAGAGCCACCGATTCGCTGTGGCCTGGAGCTGCCTTTCTACCTTTCCATGCTGCCCAGAGGTCTGGAGCAGCTGGGGCAGTGTTGTGGAACACCTGCATTGTCGCCATGACAACAACACAAGCATCTTGCCCCGCCCCCAGCCACTTTGGCACCTATGTATGCAAATTAACCCACCATCTTGGTTGGGTTAATTTGCATACTCACTACTGATTGGCTGGTGGGCCAGGGAAGGATGTTGGGTTAATTTGCATACTCACTACTGATTGGCTGGTGGGCATCGTGAAGGTATGGTCAATTTGCATCTTACTCTTTTATTAGTGTAGATCATTATTTATGGGATGCTAAGCACTTGGATGCAAAGAGAGTTTCTGTCCTATTCACTGGTGTATCATCATTTTGCAAATGAATGAATGAATGAGTGAATGGCCTCTCATTCCTGCCGATGACCAATTTTCAAAGGAAGAGGTTGTGGCTCAGGGAAGTGAAGGGACTTACTTCAGTGACACAGGCGTCACGCCCAGTGCCACCCAGGTCTTTCTTTTCTGTTTCCTCCTAGGAGTCAAGGTGGGTTTGACACCCAACCAGTCCAGGCTGACTCTGAGGAAGCGCAGCACAGTCATCAGCAGGAGGACAGGCCCACCTGGCCCTGGCTGTCAGAGCTGTCACCCTCGGCGACACACATGCAACATGACACAGGCTCAGGCTGAAGCCCCAGGAAGACCTGACCCAGCACCCCGGGGCCAGCCCAGGAGCAGGAGGGGAGGGAGGAGCCGGGGGAAGGGGCCGCGGCAGAGCCTGCTCAGGAGGAACCGGGCGCAGGCCCTGCCCAACCCCAAGCCACACCACTGACGGGGACGGAGCGGGCCCAGGTGAGCTCCGGGTCGGAGAGAAGGTGAGCCGGAGGCACTGAGTCACCCGGCCTGTGACGCGGACTGCTGGAGGCAGCAGTCTGCCCTGTCTGCTGAGAGACCGCACACTCCTGAGCTTCACGCCCTCAGAAAGCAGGGACAAGCGGCCAGACCCCACGCAGGGCACAGGTGCACCAGCGGAGACACAGGCCCCTTCCCGTGGGCCCGTGCTGTGCTTCTCATTAACCTTCTCGGGTGCTCTCCCCAGACTGGGAGGGGGTGGGCAAACTGCCATTTAATTGAGCAGATACTGTGTGCGCCATTCCATGCTAAGCTCTGGAAATATATCAAGTCACTTGATAGGACATAAGCACTAGGAAGCCCAGCTTAGCAGCAGGCTAACCAAGGCACAGAGTGGCTCGGCAGCTTGGCCAGCGTCACACAGCCAGGGCATGGGGGAGCCGGATGGAAACACGTCTCCACATGTCCACCCACCCTGGCCCTCTGAGTTTTTACGGGTTTTACGTTTAGGGTAATTTCTTTTGCAGCAATCGGTAACTAAGGCACCGCCTGCCTGCCTCCCCCGAATCCCTGTGTGTAGAAAGAGGCTGACTCCACTCCAGGCTCTAGCCTTGTGGTCAGCAAACTCATTAGTCCGCAGAGCCAAATATCAACAGGACGACGATTGAAATTTCTTTGGAGAGCCAAATTTTTTAAACTTAAACTTCTTCTAACGCCACTTCTTCAAAACAGACTCGCCCAGGCCGTGGTGTTTTGTGGAAGAGCCACACTCAAGGGGCCAAAGAGCCGCATGTGGCTTGCGAGTCGCGGTTTGCCGACCACTGCTCTAGGGCAAGCATGTCAAACTCAAAGGCGAACACGGGCCGAATAAACAAGGTTGAAGTGTATGTGGGCCGCCAAAAAAACAAAAGTTTCCGTTTTCATAGAAACGTAGGTTTGTTCCAATAGAGATGTGCTGAATACAAAGGGCTGAAATAAATAATCATTAGCATGAAATAATAGAACATTTTAATAACAATATTTTCCCGTCAACATCCACTTACCAGCCACCGGATAACTGCACAAATTAATAAGCATAACGCAAATAAACCTATTTTTTTAATTCTCCGAAAGCGAAATATTTCCTGCTGTGCACATCAAACAGGTCAGTTCAAGACTAATGCCGTGGCCGTCGGCTGCTAGAATATTCGCTGCTGGTGTTAGTGGAGAGAAAGGGTGCGCCTGCGCGTGAGGGAAATGAGTGCAACACGATTATAGTCACCAGTCCTTAGCAAACGTTGTCGTTCGTTATTAATAATTATGCATAACAGGATATGATAAAAATCAAATTACACAATTTTTATTAAGAGTTTCTTCCATACCATTATATTGGCTGGGCTGCAAAAATATCTGTTGGGGGCCATATGCGGCCCGCTAGCCTGAGTTTGACATGCTTGCTCTAGGGGCTGCTGTTCAGCCTTGGCCTGAGCCATCAGCAGGCCCCGTTCTCCTGGAGGCTACCATTCAGGGCTGTGGCCTAAGCCAGGCCCCTGAGGGTCATCCCAGGAGCCTTTGCTGGAGGTATCAGGAAACAGTCGTCTTTATCAGCTGCAATTGCCGAGCAAGACATGATCAGCTTAGAGCTGCAGGCAGACATTCTGCCCCACAAAGAGAAAGTCTGCCTGGAGAGGCAGCCAGAAGAAAGACGAGCCTGAGGATGGGGAGAGAGATCCCACACACAGCTGTGGGCTGCTGGATCCAACTGTGCCTGAAGCCCGTGTCTGCCTCTGCACTTTTCTCTCTTTGCCTGAGACAGTGTGTGTTGATTTGAGATGCTCTCTGTCACCTTCAACTGAAAGAGTTCAGACTGGCTTATCCCCATGGGTAGAATTAGGAATTACCCACTTCTACCCCCCCCCAGCCTCCTAGAACCTCTGGTGCTGCCCTCACCACTGCACCCCCCAAAAAAACTACAGGTGCACAAGGAATTGGGGCTCTGTCCCTGTTTTTTTAAATGGACCACACTTCTGCTCACCACCTTTTTGCTTCTTGCGAACAGGGAGGTGCCATGTTTATTCCTGCGTCCAGAGGACCTGTCATAAAGAGGTGCTCTGTGAATAACTGGATGGATGAAGAATGAATGGATGGATGGATGAATAAATGAATGTCTTCTGGCTGGTCATGAGACTTTATTAGAACAAGAAAAGAGACTTGTTTGGTCAGAGGCCTACCTTTTACGAGGCTCAAGTTACCCTCCAGACCTCTCTGGACTAACAAAGAATTATTATTTCTTCATCTCTCTCCTCATCCAGACCACAGTGGAAGCAGCCACACCCAGGGCTCACAAACCCGTTTCCTATTACAGAAAAACAAACCTGACCCGGCCATTCCCTGCTTAAAACAACCTCCCCTGACATGTTTGCAGGAGGAGGTGCAGGAGGGGGAGCATTTGGGTCCGGGGAACATTCTACCCTATAGAACACCCCATTGTTTACTGATTGGTTGGTTGGCAGTTCATTAGCACCTACTATGCGCTGCCTCGGGCACGCTACTTCATGGGCTCAGCAAGTTCTGAGGACCATGTTTTTGTTTCTGGGGGGCTGCAGTCACCTCAAGGCGGAACTGGGCCTGACGGATCCATTTCTACGTTCATTCAAACAGGTGTTGTCAGGCCTCCAAAGAGCTACTGGCAAGCTGGCCCCGCTGGCTTGCCCAGGACCATTGATCTGAGCGATAGAGTGTCTGAGACAGAAGCCACATCTTTCCACACATGGTCTTAGCGATGTATGCCGTCACTTCCGCCGTCTCCTGTTTATTGGAGGTGAGTCAACACGGCCAGCCTACACTCTAAGGCAGGGGATCACACAGGGTATGGATGCCAAGAGGCGGACTCATTGGGGCGGCGAGTTTAGAGGCCACCTGCAACCGGTAAGGTGTTCTTGTCCCTCCTTTTGTCCTCAGACACCCAGCGAGGTAAGCAGTGTCAGGTCGCCCAGCGAGTGTTCCACTTCACGAGCCTGGCTGGGAGACAGAGGCTGTCTAAACTAGCTCCCGCCCTGAAACTGGGCACCCGCAATTTAGTGGCTGAAGATAGATCTGAGAGAACACCGGGGATTCAGAGGCAGCTCAGCCGGGGCCGTTCTTGCCACACACGCCCCTCTGGAAGTGTTAGAAATCAGGCGAGCCCCCCAAGTCAGGGCTTCTGGTAGAACACAGGACACTCGGGAGCCAGGCGGCAAGGCTAACATAGTTACTTCTACAGAGAGGGGTGCCCACCTGGTCTGAACTGCGTGCACCCCGAGCGGATGGGCTGCTCGGCTTTATAATCCCCGATGCACGTGACCTGTCCTTTGCTCTCGATTGGAGCTCAGGCACACAGTCTTTCGAGATTGGCTAGTTCAAAGGGAGGGGTTGGCCTTTGATATTTCAAGATGGCGGCCCCCAGGGGAGCTCTAGGACATGCAGCCAACATGGTGGCTGCCAAGTCACACAGTCCAAAATGGCGCCTGTCTAAACTGCTCTTTGACAGAAAGGATGGCTTGTTTGTTTTCACATAACAGTGCTTGAGTTCTTTTTTTAAAAATATATATTTGTGCCGAGACCGGTTTGGCTCAGTGGATAGAGCGTCGGCCTGCGGACTGAAGGGTCCCGGGTTCGATTCCGGTCAAAGGCATGTACCTTGGCTGTGGGAACATCCCCAGTAGGGGGCGTGCAAGAGGCAGCTGATCGATGTCTCTCTCTCATTGATGTTTCTGACTTTCTATCCCTCTCCGCTCTGTAAAAAAAATCAATAAAATATATTTTAAAAAAAAATATATATATATATATATATTTGTATTGATTTTAGAGAGGGAGAGAGAGAAACATCAGTGATGAGAGCGAATCATTGGTTGGCTGCCTCCTGCATGGGCCACACTGGGAACAATCAAGCTTGCGCCCCAGGCACGTGCCCTGGCCGGGAATCCCACCGTAACCTTCTGGTTCAGGGGTTGGTGCTAACCACTGAGCTCACTGGCCGGGCGCTTGAGTCACGGGGCAGAAGGTGGCTTCTTCCAGGGGAAGCGAGCCGGCAGGGGTAAGCGGAAGCCTCCACGCCCTTCATGAGGCGCTCAGGGGTCAGGCACTGTCCATTCTACAATGACCTGCCTGCTCCCCAGGCCAGCCCTCGTCGCGGTGGGAGACGACCGCCTGGGGACATGAGAATCTCAGGAAGCTGGCCGGCGCAGGGAGCCACAGCTGCGATGCAGCCTCTCCCCTGGCCAAAGAGATCCAGAACTTTCCTGCTTACGCCTCAGCTCCGTCTCCCACTGTCTTCTGGGAAGAGGGACCATTGGGACCGGTTGAGTACGGTCCCCACAGAGATCCTCATGATGTGCCCCGCTCCCCGCCCTCTGTTCTGTGGGAAGCCCTGCCTCCCGGGAGCCTCCATTCAGCCGTCCACACCCGGTTCTCACACCCCCTCCTCATGCAGACTCTGCTTGGATGCGGGGATACGACGGAGCAGACACCCATCCAACCTGGAGAGCTTCCTGCCAAGATGGAGGGGTGGACATTAGCCAACGCAGTAACCTAACCACAGACGGTGACAAGTTCTCCCGAGGAGAACTGGGGGGTTCCGTGGGAGCACATGTTGGGGCCCCCGGCCTCTACTGCACGCAGTGTTTGAGTGAGGCGGGCAGGCGCTCTGGCACCTGGTTCGGGTGTGAGTGTCTCGAGCTACAACATAGCAGTAGCTGAGGCAGGACAGGCGTTTGCTTTCCTCTTGCTTAGACGTGTGGGTAGGTTTCGAGGACAGGCGCTGTGCAACTCGGCGACAGGGACCCAGTCTCCTCTATTGTACAGTTGCTCTGCACGGCGTGGCCCTCACCACAGGGTCCAGGATGGTGGCATCCGTACGTTGGGCATCTAGATGGAGAAAGGGACACAGAGAGTAATGTACCCCAACGACCCCAGAAGCTCCACAAGCCACTTCCCCTGACACGTCAATGGCCAGAACTTGGCCACGTGGCCACGCTTAGCTGCAAGGGAAGCTGAGAAATGAAACTTTCCTTTTGAGCATCCATATGCCCACCAAGAGTCAGAGCTCCATCATTATACAGAAATAGCAACTACAGTCAACCGCAGCTGTCATTCGTCCTGTGCCAGGCACGGACCTAAGCCCTGGACACACACCAACACGTTTCATCCTCACAGCAGATCTGTGACAAAGAGGCCAGTATTGCTCCCGTTTTCCAGATGAGAAGACTGAGGGAAAGAGGTGAAACCAGGTAGTGGGTGAGCTGGACGGTGTAGCCATGTCGTGTGGCTCCAGTCTGGGCTGGTCACGGTTATGAAGAAAGGGAGAGTGGCTGCTGGGAGACCTGGCGTTCTCTGCCCCTACGGCTGAGTGGAAGAAGGAAGGAATGCGCTCCAGGTAAGCGGATCGGGAAATGCACCCTCCCCGCACCCTCACCTCCGGAGCCAGGTGGTTTAGCACAATGCCTCTCAAACGTCACTGTGCCAAGGACTCTCCTGGAGGTGACATAAAGTGCACACTCGACCCCACAGGTCTCAGCGGGAGCCAGGAATCCGCCCCACGACGCCCCAGCAGCTGGCACGGGGACCACGGGTGGTCACAGGCCCACCCTGGCATGGCTCCCTCCTGCGAAGCGCCAACAAACAGTCCTTTGGGCCCAATGGCTGCTCGAGGCCCCGTCACCCTTCCTGCTGCCCTCAGGTTTCCCGTTCAGTCTGAGACTGCTTTCTCTCTCCCACAGATGAATGAATGAATGAATGAGTGAGTGAACGAATGAATGAGAATACCAGAGGTCAGAGGGTAGGAGAGGCAACTGTGAGGCCATGTGTATGCTCCAAGGGAGAGAGTTTGGTTTTTCAACTCCCCCCTACACCAGCTCCTCCAAACCCCACCCCTACACCAGCCCCTCCAAACCCCACTGCACCCCACACACACCAGTCCCTCATACCCCACCCCCTCTACACCAACCCCTCCAAACCCCACCCCCTACACCAGCCCCTCCAAACCCCACCCCCTACACCAGCCCCTCCAAACCCCACTGCACCCCCCCTTACACCAGCCCCTCACACCCCACCCCCCCTACACCAGCCCCTCCAAACCCCACCCCCTACACCAGCTCCTTGCACCCCACCCCCTGCAGAAACTGCATTCAGAACCCTCCCAGAGGAAGAAGCACCTCCATTTCCTTCTATTTATAGACAAAGAAAGCACCTGCAGGCCCTGCTTTTAGACGTGAGCCTCCATCTCCCTCCCCCCTGAGATTTTCAAGTTCTGTCACCTCCTCCCTTGCCCCTGATTCTTGGTGGTGGGGCCAACAACAGAAAACGGGGGGGGGGGGGGTGCGGGAGAGTTCAGAATGGGTCTTGTGTCACCTCAACTGTCGTCTCCTCTGGTCCCGGGAGATGCTGGTCGCCTGTGAGTTCCCCAGGAAACTGAGGCTCCCAGAGGCCTCCGGGGCCGGGCACAGCCTGCCTGTCCTCAGTGCAGCTGGGGTGAAAGCGGGGCCGCTGCAGGGCCTGAGCCCTTCCTCGGTGCCAGGCAGGGCGCGAACCAGTCGCCAACCAACTCTCAGTTTTTATTTTTGTTTGTTTGTTTTAACACATTTTATTGACTTTTTACAGAGAGGAAGGGAGAGGGATAGAGCGTTAGAAATGTCAACGAGAGAGAAACATCCATCAGCTGCCTCCTGCACACCCCCCACTGGGGATGTGCCTGCAACCAAGGTACATGTCCTTGACCAGAATCGAACCTGGGACCTTTCAGTCCATGGGCCAGTGCTCTATCCACTGAGCCACACCGGTTTCGGCCCAACTTTCTCATTGGATCCCCAGGACAGAGCCCTCCAGTAGGAGCCGCCTCCTCCCTGCAGACTGTGGAGAGGGGGGAGGCTCAGAGAGGCCGGGTGCCTTCTCCGGGGACGCACAGCAGGGCAATGCGTGCCTTTTTGTACGGGTGTGTGTGCCCCTTGCGAACCCGGGGCTGCCTGGCCGCCCTCCCCCTGCAGCCTGCGGCCCCTCCCAGAGCTGGGGCTGTGCGGGGCCCAACCCTGGTCACACTCCGGGGCCTGTTTTGCCCGAAGGCAGAGCTCAGAGCGCCGGCGGGTGCGCCCCGAGCCGCACAGAGAAAGAGAGCGAGACGCACAACGTCGCGGGGGCTTGCGAAGGAAGAAGGCCTCTTTGGGGGCTCCCCCCCCCCCGCTCCGAGAGCCTAAACCCCCCCAAAAGGCCCGCCTCCCCCCGCCCCTCCCCGGCCCGCGGCGGCCAATGGGCTGCGCGGAGCGTCATTCCCGGCGGCGGCGGGGAGGCAGCGGCGGGCGGCGGGCGGCGGGCTGGGGCGGCGGGGGCGGGGCGGCGAGGAGGCGGCGGCAGCCGGAGGACCCACGCGGCGCCGCGGCCCGCCTGGCCTGCAGCGCTCCCACCCCCGGCGGCGGCACGATGCCCTTTGACTTCAGGAGGTGAGTGAGGCCCCCCCGGCCCCCGGAGAGCCCCCCTCCGCGGGCGCAGGGCTGCCCGGCGCGCCCCGGGTTCCTCCTGCCCGGCTCCTGCCCCGTGCATGCCCCGGCAGGCCCTGGGGACCCCGGGCCGGGCCCGCTCGCCGCACACAAAGCCTGCCGAGACGCGGAGGCCCCCCCCTCGTGCAGCCCCCCCCCCACCTCGGACCGCCCCTCTTTTCCTCCCCGAGCCCCATCCCCCGCCGGCCATCTGTCACTCACGACTGCACAAATATGCAACCTCCCCCCGCCGAATCTGGGGCACAGATTGCCCCCCCACCCCGCCTCCAGTTGGAAGCACACAGCCTGCCCCTTCCTCCCTCTACAGAGCCTCTGCCATGCACCCCACCCCAACTGGCAGGTGCGTCCTGGGTACCTTGAGGAGCCCCCCTGGAACCCTCAGGGTCTGCAGCGCATGCCGCCAGCGGGGCAGCTGGGGGTTAGGTTACCACAGGCTCAGGCTGCCCTGGCTGGGCAGAGCAGGAGACCTGACCCCCAGCCAGGCCTGGTCCTGGGCGCTGGCAGGGTCTGGGGGCGCCATGGCGAGGGGCAGATGGCCCAGCCCTGTGGCCTCGGCTTCCTCCAGTTGTCACAATGGGCCCTTTGTGGGTCCAGCGCCTCACGGTCCATGCTGTGCAGGGTAGGCCTTGGGGAAGCCTGCCTGGGAAGGGGTCTCCCCCAGACTTGAGCCCCAGGGGAGGCCCTGGCCTGAGGCAGCCACACACCATGGGTGTCAGGCCAGGAGCACAAAGGGCCAGTGTGGGCAGGAGCTGAGTTCGAGGCCCGGCTCTGCCCCCTCCACCGAGAACCGAGGCGCATTCTGGAAGTCAGGGAGCAGGCTTGGGGTACAGACCTCCCCTGGCTGCTCAGCCAATGACCCGGGCAAGTGGCAACCTCTCAGCATCTCTGTCACCCCCTGCGGTTTGGGGTTAAGCACAAAGTCTCACCTTTGAGGACAGAGAGCCTGGGGAGCTCTTACTCAGAGCCTGATCGGGTTAGAGCCCCGAAGTGGGGGTTGGTGGGTGAGAAGCTTCTCCACCGGCCCATTTCCTTGTCCACAAAACAGGGGTTCCAATGCCCACCTCCCAGGAGGGAGCCCTCCCTCCCCGACTGCCCCATCCCGTCCCTCCCTCCCTCCAGGCTGAACGAAGTGACAGTCTTCTCTGGAAGACAGACCTGGCAGTGACCCCCATGGCAGGTGGCACGGCGAGGGTTTGGCCTGGAGAGGTGTTTGGCCTTGCAGCTCTCCCACTGGCTGAGGTGGTACCCAGCCTGTCCCGGGCACCGATGCCATCCTGCCAGCATCTGCCAGCTCCCTGGCCCTTCCGCGCACCCCGAGGCTGGCACCGGGGTCTAGACCAACGCGTGCAGACGCAGGGCCGTTCGGAACGAGGAAAAGCCCCCTCGTGCTGACATTAGATGCGCTGTAAGACCCGGCATTGGCCTGTGGGTTTCCGGCCCCACAGAGCCTCCCTTCCCGGCTGATCATCCCTGTGATTCGATGAGGTTTGACCTTGACGGAATCACTGCGTTTGACCGTTGAATCTCTCCTCTCTGTGCCTGCTTCCCCCATCTGCAGAGGAGAAAGTTGCGGTTCCAGGGCTGCAGGTCTTGCTCTGCTCCTCACGGTGCTAGACAGAAAGGTGGGCCTGGGGTCCCAGGTCGCACACAGCTCCTGACCTGGCTGGCCCTTGAGATGCACAGTTCAGGGCCAAGGGGTCCCAGCCTATTGCAGAGCTTCAGTGGATTCCTTGAGGGCGTGGGCTCACCCCCTAACGGGGGAAGTGGACCCAGCACTTGACATTCCCACCTAGAGGATGAGCCATGTGGGCCCAGGAACTGGCGTGTTTTTGTTTTTTAACAATCATGGCTAACAGAGCATGATTAATAGTTCTTATTTTATTTCTTTTGTTAATATATTTTATTGATTTTTTACAGAGAGGGAGGGAGAGGGATAGAAAGTCAGAAACATCGATGAGAGAGAAACGTCCACCAGCTGCCTCTTGCATAATCCCTAACTGGGGATGTGCCCGCAACCAAGGTCCATGCCCTTGACCGGAATCGGACCTGGGACCTTTCAGTCCGCAGGCCGACGCTCTATCCACTGAGCCACACCGGTTTCGCCATGGAACCCGCAGTTTTTAAGACCTGTTACCTCCGGGGCTCGGGTTCTGAAGAAGGTCCCAGCATCCCAGACACGTCCTCCCCTTTGTGTTGATTCATCACATGTTTAGCGTGCTCGGCCCTCCGCCACGTGCCCCACCTGCAGGCCTGGAGACGCGTGGCCCTGCTGTCGGCTCTGCAGGGGAGAAGGGAGGCGGGCGTGGGGCATTCTCCCAGAGTAGGGGCGCGTATGGGGCAGACACCGCTGCACAGGCCGTTGACATTTGTTCCTTTGCCATCTGTGAGAGGGACTTTTAAGCTCCCTTTAAATCACAGAGAGGGCAGACCGTCTGTCTGTCCAGGGGCCCTGGTGAGCTGGTGGGGCCGGGATTTGAACTTGGGACTGCTAGCTCCGAAGCCTTATTTCTTCTGGGAGAGGAGGGAGGGTTTGGAGGGTCCCACAGCCCTGTCACATCTTTTAAGAGCCGTGGGGAGGGGAGAGGGGCTTCCTCTGGTTGGACCCTCACCCCCACTTCAAGGCCTGGGAGAACACCAGGCTTCCCACTCAGTCTGCTCTCCTTAAACAGGCCCCGGCGAGGCTGCCCCTCTCTGGTGTCCGTGCTCCTGTTTCCTTACTGTCTGCAGGTCGTGTGCACAAACCCCCCCCCCCCCACCGTTCGGAGGAGAGGATTAAGTGAGATAATGTCAGTTCAGCTTTTCTGCCCCGAGTAAGCTCCCGCTACATTGTAGCCGCTGTTTTCCTGATTTCTGTTACTGAGGCGCCTCTGTTTCCTAATATAATTCACTTGGTTAGGGTGCTTACTCTCTTCCCTCCTCCCATTAGAACGTGAGCTTCCTAGAGCAGAGCTTCCTAGAGCAGAGATTCGTATCTGTTTTATTTATTGGTGATTCCTAGAATCGTGCTGGGCGCGAGCTGGCCTCCTGTAAAAATGCCTCGCCGGGAAGCCAAAGGCAGGGTGTGGCGTGACGGCCAGTTCTCCCTGCCCCGGGCAGGCTTTCAGCTACTGGTGATTTCCCCCTTCTTTCCTTGAATTTGCTTGAAATAGTTGGGGGTGGGGGGAGAGGCAGAGGGCAGAGGGAGGCTCCCGGGCCTTCAGAGATTACTGTGTTTGCTTTGCTCCGTGGCATCGTTTCAGCAATTGCTGAGCTGCTGGTGTGAAACTGGGCTTGTGACCCAGATCCGGGGCGTTGGCCCGGGCCGGACCCAGTTCCTGCTGGCGGGGCTGGTGCACCTGCTGCCTCCCCCTCAGCCTGGGGGCGGTGGGGTTCCTGCAGCCCAGGCCTGGGCAGCCTGAGCTCTGCTCGTGCCCTGGTGGCGAACCGATGGGTGACTTCCTGGTCCCCCAGGTCGGTGCTCACCCGCCGAGCCACACCGTCTGGGCACCCTTTTCCCCTACGCTAACCTCCTGTGCCTGAGCCCCGATTCTGAAGTGGCCTTTAAGGACCCCCACTGCGGTCTCACGCCAGCTTAGGGCATGCCACTCTGGACGGTCCAGGCTTCCCTACTCATCTGGACCCAGCATGAGATGGAGACTCCCCACCCTGGGCAGTTAGTCGGGCTCCGGGCCGAAATGCCATAATATCTGAGACGGGCCTTTAGCCAGCGGCGGCCTCGTCACTTCCGGTCCCCATCTGGTAACCCGCTCAGACTTTATTTTGGAGCGACGGTGGGCAGTTTTCCCCGGGCATTGATTGGCCAGGCAGGCAGGGAGAGAGAAGGGCATCTGGGGTGAGGCCTCCCCGCCATCTGCATCACTGAACCTCAACTCTGGCTGTACGGGAGCCGCAGGAAGGGCTTTCAAAGCCCCCAGACTCAGGCTGCTCTCCAGAGCCCGTGGTCAGGAGCTGAGGGAGGGCCCAGCGTCGGTTTTATGAGCTCGTCGTTGGGGTCAGTGAATAACCGAGACTGAGCTGATTGTCTAACCCCAGAGAACTGAGAGCAAGCGGGGCCTGGGCGTCCGGTCCTGCCTGTCACTCCTGGGTGACGTCGGGGGGGCCAGTTCCCTGCTCTGAGACGTGTCTCACCAGTCACGTGGTCAGGAAGGCGACTTACCTCGCCACTGAGACCCTCATCTTGAACGTGGGGTCCCCAGATCAGCAGCTGCAGCATCGCCGAGCTTGTGAGAAGAGCAGCCCCCCCTCCCCCGAGCCTGCACCTAGGCTAACGAGGTTCCCAGGGGGTTGGGGGGCCTCGTTCCGTGGGACTGACTGGACTTAGCATCTCCCGGTTTGCACGTCTCCGTAGCGTGTCCCCGCTTAGAGAGCCACAGCGTGTGCTGGCGTGCCAACGTGCTAAAGGCTCCGAGAAGTCCTGCATGAAAGGCCCCGGAGTCACTTGGTTCAGCCCCGCTCGTGCCAGACTTATTGTCTAAGTCACCCTGTTGCTCATGTAGGGCGCTGGATGCCATTTCTCAGCCCTAATTGATCCTTTCAGGAAGTGGCAATTAGCCTAATTGTCGGTTGTCAACTTTTAACATTTAGGTCTGGGGACTTAATTACATTGGTTGCATATGCAGAAAAAGTACAGGACGGGGCAGAACCTGCAACACTGCTGTGCATTTGGTTTTTTAAAATCCCCACCTTAGGGGGGCAGGGCAGGAAGAACTCGGGGTTGTACTGCCGACAGCGAGGGCAGATGCAGAGTGCTTTCTGAACATCCCCCCTCGCCCGCCAGCCTGCGGGTGGACGTCACTGTTGCGGAGACGGCGCCTCTGAGATGCTGGGTCACACCTCGGGTTTATCACAGGGCCCTGGGGACCTGCGTTCCCCTGACCGTGTCCTTCACCCCCTTGAACCTGGCGATCGGCACCACATCCGTTGGAAATGGACTGAGGCTTCTCTTAGCTCCTATTGGAGACAAGAGGCCCCCAGTCTAGTCCGGGGTCCCTGACGCACTGGGCCCTGGGGTGACGCCCCGCAAGCGGTTCGCTGTCCCTCTGACGTGCTGGCCTGGGGCTTGCGTCTCAGGGGGAGGGAGGCGAGCTGACCTCATTAGTTAGCCCAGTGATCGGCAAACTCATCCGTCCACAGAGCCAAACATCAACAGGACAACGATTGACATTTCTTTGGAGAGCCACATTTTTTAAACTTCAACTTCTAACGCCACTTCTTCAACATAGACTGGCCCAGGCCGTGGTATTTTGTGGAAGAGCCGCACTCAAAGGGCCAGAGAGCCGTATGTGGCTCGAGAGCCGCAGTTTGCCGACCACTGAGTTAGCCTGACAGTCCCCCTGGTCAGGATGTGTTGAGCACTGTACCAGGCACGTCATTGAGCTTAAAAGCCACCCTGCCAGGCCCGAGAGATGATAGGCCTATTAGCAACTTATTTTTTAAAATCACCCTACAGTAGATTTGACCTTTTGGGGGGATACACTGTGAAGTTTGTGAAATTTAAGACATTATATCATCTAACCACCCCCTGGTCTAGACACAGGACAGTTTCAGCAACCCAAGAAACATTATAGTCACGTTATTTTAAACAGTATGGATTTGTGTGGATTTCAGAGAGAAAGGGGGAGAGAGAAACATCCATGATGAGAGAGAATCATTGGTTGGCTGCCTCCTGCACACCCCACCCTGGGGATCGAGCCCGCAACCGGGACATGTGCCCTGGCCGGGAGTCGAACCTCAGCCTCCTGGTTCACAGGCTGATGCTCAGCCGCTGAGCTCTGCCTGCTGGGCTAAGCCACACTCGCTCCGGCCTGAAGAAACTGCACTGAGAACATTGAGGTCGCCCCGCAGCCGGCGTGTGAGGGCGCAGCGTGCGGGTAACGCGGGCGGAGCTGGCCAGCAGGTCTCCGCGCTGACGTGTCCTGCGCAACCGGAACCTCAGCCGTGGCAGCAGCTTCCCTCTTCCCCCCGCCCGCCACCCTCCCTTCTACTTTCTGTCTCAGGGTGTCCTGTCAGCGTGGCGTGAATATCGGTCCCTCCATCACCTGGCTGCTAGCGTGACGCCCTCCAGGTCGATCATGTTGTATGTGGAAGGTGTCCCTGTCTTCAGGCGGAGTGCTGTCCCCTTGTAGGTGCCTGTCCCAGCTGCTTTCTCCGACACAGGCGGGGAGGCAGTTTCACGCTGTTGTGAGCAACGCTGCCGCCTTGCCTGTCTGTCTTCAAGGTCCTGATCTCAGTTCTTTTGGATAAAAACCCGGCCATGGGATTCCTGGGTCCCGTGGGAGTTCTGCTTTTGACGTTTGAGGGGCCTGCAGACTGTTGTGCACCGTGGCCGCACCGGTCTGCCTTCCCACCGACCCACCGACCGTGCACGAGGGTTCCCTCTCTCCACATCCCCGCCAGCACTTGTCTTTCTGGGTGCGGTGACAGCAGCTGGCCTAGCAGGTGTGAGGGCACATCTCACGGTGGTTTTTATTTGCATTTCCCTGGTGGTTGGTGACATTGAGTGTCTTTTCGTATCCATAGTAGTCATCTGTGTGTCTTCTTTGGAGAGATGCCTATTCAAATCCTTTGCCCAGGTTTTCTTTTTCTTTTTTTAATATATTTAATTAAAATTTTTTTTTTTTTTTAGAGAGGAAGGGAGAGGAGAGGGATAGAGAGTTTGAAACAGCGATGAGAGAGAAACATCGATCAGCTGCCTCCTGCACACCCCCCACTGGGGATGTGCCTGTAACCAAGGTACATGCCCTTGACCGGAATCGAACCCGAGGCCCTTCAGTCCGCAGTCCGACGCTCTATCCACTGAGCCACACCGGTCAGGGCCCTTTGCCCAGTTTTTCATTGTTTTTGTTGTTGTTTTTCATTTTTGTGGGTTTTTTGTTGTTGTGTGTGTGTCTGTTTTTGGAGTTTCTTAGATATTTTGGGTAGTAACCCCCTTTCAGATACACGGGTTTCATAAAGAGCAGTTTTTCACTGTGCTCATTGCTTCCTTTATTAATTCCGTTTTAAAGCAGGGAGCCACGGCCGGGCAGTGCCGGGCCCAGGGCAGGCCGCGGGGAGGTCAGGCCTGGGATGGGAGGCGGGGGTTCCTGAGCCGGCGCTCCGGCAGGTGCGGGCCTGCCTTGCCATTGCTGACTGTTACGGTTCCCCCAGGCCTTCCCTCCCCGCCACCGACCGCCGACATACAGACTTCCACCAGAACGCCCCCCGGGAACTGTGGGCCGCCGGTGACCGGGGGCTGGTGTGACGTTTTGTGGGTCCAAGCGGACATTCCTCGTGTGGAGAAAGCGTCCCCAGATCTTCGGGGGGACGTGCTCCGTGGTGGGCTAGCCCTGGCCACGCGGAGCGAACCCCCACTGTGCTTGTTCAGCCAGTCTGTCTGGATTTGGATCCCTTCCCCATGGGACCCCGGACAGGACACTGCCTCTGTGTGCCTCAGTTTCCTCATCTGCATGTTGGGTGCTCGTCCTTTCCTAGCCTGGTTCCTGCGAGCCCGCATGTGCCCGACAGATGTGCTTAGGAAGTGGGATCGTACGCCAAAACCTGTTTGGCTCAGTGGACAGAGCATCGGCCTGCAGACTGAAAGGTCCCGGGTTCGATTCCGGTCAAGGGCATGTACCTTGGCTGTGGGCACATCCCCAGTAGGGGGCGTGCAGGAGGCAGCTGATCGACGTTTCTTTCTCATCGATGTTCCAACTTTCTATCCCTCTCCTTCCTCTCCTCTGTGAAAAATCAAATACATATATATATAAAGGGATTGTGTTTGGCTCAGCGGATGGAGCGGCGGCCTGTGGATCAGAGAGCCCTGGTTTGATCCGGTCAAGGGCACGTGCCTCGGTTGCAGGCTCCTCCCCAGCCTGGGCCCTGGTTAGGGCACATGCAGGAGGCAACCAATCGGTGTACTTCTCGATGTTTCTCTCTGTCTCCCCACTCTCTCCCCCACACTCTAACAGCTCAGTGGAAAAATGTTCTCGGGTGAGGATAAGCAAAAATAAAAATAGTTTGAAAAAGCAAACGGGACTGTTTGCCTCCTCCTGGCCGCGCCCGGCAGCATGTGCCCGCGCTCCTCACCTGGGGCCCCCGCAGGGGCCTCTCCGGTTTTCAGGGCCACTGCCATGCTCATGTGGGGACCCCCGGGAGGTTAGACCTGGAGCCGGGCTCCCCTCTCTAAGGGGCACCTGCCTGGCGACTCCAGACAACAAGCCCGATGCCCAGGCCCAGGGACGGGCCTCGGGGGGCAGGGAGGGGCGGCTGCTGTCCAGCTCTGCGGCCGGCTGCCTGCCCTGCAGAGTCCCCAGCTTTTCAGGAAATGCGACTCTGATTGGCAGCCGCTTCCAGTTTCGTGGAACGTCAGGTGGCCAGACCAGGCCTTGCTGAGGGCTGGCGATGGCCCCGGCGGGCGGTGTGCGGCCGTGGCGTGTCACCGAGGCTGGCCAGGCGCACAGGACGCGGGGCGGACCCCTGGGCACTGGGACGGGGCTGTGGGCGTGGACTTGGCACGGGAAGCAGAGGAGTGAGGGGCTCTCAGGTGTGGGCGGAGGCAGCCCCGGGCTCCCCTCCTCCTGATGCCGCTGGGATGGCACCGCCAGCTCTGCCCCTGGCCCTGATGTTCCTCTACGGCCAAAGCCCAGTCTGAGTGACGCTCCCCGCTCCAGGTCCTCGTACACCGTCAGCCCCGGGGCGCCTCTTCAGCGGCTTCCCAGGGCCTGCCGTGGCTACAGCCGCACCCACCCCAGGGCCCCCCTGTCAGTGCCAGGCTGAGGCCCTCCGGGTCCCCTCAGTCCATCCTCGCATCAGATAGGACCCCGGTGTTACTCCCATGAACGTGATGAGGCGCAGGGCACAGAGGGGGGACGGGACTTGGCCAAGGTCACCCAAACCGCAGATGACATCACGGGCCCGGGCGCTCGTCAGTGATGCCAGCGGCTTCCTTGTTAACCACACGTTCGTGCCCCGGAGCCTTATCGCCTTGCTTTCCTGGGGCCCCTCCACCGATGCCAGCTGCCGCCCACCTAGCTGCGTTTCTGGTTTGTGGACCGTTTCCTGCGCCGTGTGCGTCTCTGTGGGCAGCGCTTCCCGCCACGCGCCTGCCCGGGAGCGGGCAGCGGGGCGCAGCCCTTCCTGTGGGAGCGGGAGGGGCTGCCATCCTGCCCTTTCTCTGCCCGTCTCTGGAGCCCCCCTCGACAGGCCGGGCGCTGGCGGTACTGTTGGGATCCTTCGTTCACGGAACATATTTACTGCGGGCCTACTGTGTGCCCGGCTCTGTTCCAGAAGCTGGGATGTAACACGGAGCCAAACAGGCCCACTCCTGCCCCCAGCCTCGTGGGACTTCTGTTTTAGTTACGTATTTTGCATCTCTCTCTCTCTTCTCCCTTTTTTAAAAATTAAGTACAGCCGAAACTAGTGTGGCTCAGTGGACAGAGCGTCGGCCTGCGGACTGAGAGGTCCCGGGTTCGATTCCGGTCAAGGGCATGGACCTTGGCTGCGGGCACATCCCTGGTGGGGGGCGTGCAGGAGACAGCTGATGGATGTTTTTCTCTCATCGTTGTTTCTGACTTTCTATCCCTCCCCCTTCCTCTCTGTAAAAATCAATAAAAAATATATTAAAAAATATATTAAGTACAGTTTTAATTTTGGGAAAACTTAACTTACAGAAAAGTTGTAAAGGTAGTGCCGATCCCCCATCCGGTTTCGCCCGCGGTCCACAGCGTATGTCCCCGTATTTGCCACAACTAAGAAACGGATGTTGGTACATGATTGTCGTTATTGTTAACGGAACTCGGACTTGATTTGGATTTTGCCCGTTTTCCGCAGATCAGATCCAGTCCAGCAGCCCCCGTGCTCGCTGGTCCTCGGGTCGGGTCGGGTCGGGTCGGGGAGTTCTGGCTCTTCCCCGCCCTGGCATCTTGGGGAGCTCTGCCCAGGGCCCTGCGGAATGTGGCGGCTCTGGGTTTGCCCGGCGTGTCCTGAGAATTGGGCTGGGTTGTGGGCGGAGTGCCCTTCTCAGCGCATCCCGACACCCACGTGACTCCGCCGTGGCCTTGACTTCCGCACCGGGTTCAGGCAGCCTGGCCAGGCGGCCCCCTGGCTCAGGACTTTCCCCACCTGTGAGCTGGCCGCCTCCAGGGAAGGGACTGTGGACTGAAGGGTCCTGGGTTCGATTCCGGTCAAGGGCATGTGCCTTGGTTGCGGGCACATGCCCAGTGGGGGGGTGTGCAGGAGGCGGCTGATGGATGTTTCTCATCGATGTTTCTAGCTTTCTGTCCCTCTCCCTTCCTCCCTGTAAAAAATCAATAAAAATATATTTTTAAAAAGACACAAAAAGATGCTTTGCCGCTCTGGGCCCCGTTGCCTTAACGAAAGTCAGGCCAAACAGTAAACAGGGCCGGCTCGCAGGCCGGTCCTGAGGATCCTTGAGCTCCGCGCTGCAAAGCCCTTAGGACTGTGCCTGGCGTCTGGTGGAGCTCAGCAATGATTGGTTACAGAATAAAGCACCAGAAATCATGGACGATTTCTGGACTGGCTGGAAATGGACCTCGAGATGCCTTCTCAGATTAGCCTCAATCAGCTAATCCCCATAAACCTGAAAACCTCGGTGATTTAATGCAACAGCAGTTCACGTCTCGCTCACGTACAGGCCCAAGGTGGGCAGGGATGCTCTGTCGGCCGCCTGTCCCCAGGGACCCAGGTTCTGTCCATCTTGTGGTTCTGTCTGCCTCCGGCCTGGCAGAGGAAGCGGGGGGAGAACAGAGGGTTCGGGGAGGGTTAGAAAGTGGCGCCGGCGTGGCTGCCGTCGAGCTGGGCCTGGCCTCTCCGCGTCCAGGGGCGGGCAGGAGCCGTGGTCCCGGAGGAAGAGGAAAGGCGGGCTTGATGTGCACTCCCCGTCGCTGCCGTGGGGACCCGAGTCCGTTGTCAGCCTCCAGGACCGTCCTCAGGCTTTTGGGGCGTGCTCCTGGACAACGTGGGCCGCTAACTTGGCCCTTCTCTTTCATCCTGTGTTTCGACGTCGGCATTTTTATTCAGGAGAGGTCACTTTGTAGCATCTTTGACGAAGGAAAGGCAGTACCACCTGCATTAAATAGATACAAGTCTTGGCGAAGTTGCCGGGGATGGCGACTGAGGGGACACCAGCCAGCGCGGAGAGCTGAGGACAGGGCCGCGCTGATGCTGCCCTCTCCGAGTCCTCGGATGGGGACCCACAGGGACCACCTCCTCACCGGGAAGTCTGATGCCGTGTAACCACCAGGCCCCGTCCCTGGCCCAGAATCCACCCCACGTTCCGCCGGTGGGTGGCTTGGGTGCCCGCGTGCTTCCGGAAACGCTGGCTTCGGGAACACCCAGCACGCAGCGGGGGCACAGACAGACCCAGATCCCGGGGCAGCAGATCCCCTGTAGCTTTACAGTCTGCACCTTGACCCGCGAGGGAGGGATTAAGGGTTGTCGCTTTACCGAAGGGGAAACTGAGGCCCAGAACGAGGCATGGCGTGCCCCCTCGCCCCGAGGGTGCACCGCAGACTTGAGCGTCCTTCCCACCGTCCTGGCTGCCGCCTGGTCTGGGTGCGGCCACCCTGGACACGGGCCCCGTGTGTTCACGCCGCTCCTCCCTCGCTCTGTCCCCGTTCCCATCGCCCGCTGGGTACCCAGGAATGCCAGCCTCCCGGGTCTGCTGCCAGGAGCCAGGAAGTCAGAGGGCGGTCCTGGGTGTGCTTGGGAACTGGCTGCCTATTTGCCGGGCCCGTGGGTGACACAAGATTGTCTGGTGACGGCATCACGGGACAGCTCGGGACAGCTCGGCGGGTGCTGCGGAAGGGAGGGCTCCCCAGGTGTCCGGTTCGTCTTCCTGGCGTTGCTTTGTGCTTCTGGACTCGGGGTGGAGTCCGCCCCGAGATTTGTCCTCCGCTCCTGCACGTCCGGGCCCCTGCCGTCCGCCCACCCCAAGGCACACCGGCCCCAAGCCCCGCCCGCTGAAAACACGAGGGGGCCCTGATCGAAAGGCATTGTCATTCCTGTGGTGCAAAGAGGCTGAGGCTCAGTGCAGCGGGGAGTATGTGTGTTCATTCGTTCATTCATTCATTCATTCATTCAAGATTTATTGGGGAGGTTTTCAGGGAAACAAGGAAGAGAGAGGCAGGAAGGGAGGAGCCAGTCAACCGGAATCAGATCTGGAGTCTGTGGGTGTGGAGCTCCTGCCCCCCCCCGCCCCCACCTTCCACGTCCCAGACAACAGTTTGGAACCCCAAGTGAGATGCGGCTCCCCTCATGGTCTGGCGAGCGCTGCAACGCCGCCCGGATTGGGGGCTTCGCTGGCATCTCCCAGTGTTTGGAGAATGTTCAGATTTTTCCTGAGGGTAAAGAGAGGATTGTTTCTCTCTTTTAAAAAAATTTATTTTATTGACTTTTTTACAGAAAGAAAGGGAGAGGAATAGAGAGTTAGAAATATCGATGAGAGAGAAACTTTGATCTGCTGCCTCCTGCACACCCCCCACTGGGGATGTGCCCGCAACCGAGATACATGCCCTTGACCGGAATCGAACCTGGGCCCCTTCAGTCCCCAGGCCGACGCTCTATCCACTGAGCCACACCAGTCAGGGCAGGAGTAGTTTCTTTAGCAGTGGGAGTGGGAAATGTCCCCCCTGGACTGTGTCCCAGCAATTGGGACATCAGACGGTATCGGGCCCTCACCACCGGACCGGGGGGCGGCCAGCTGCCTGTCCTAAGGGGAGTGACCAAGTCACCCCCATCCCTGCTAGTCCCACTTGCTGGAAATGGCACGTTAGCCCCAGAATCGGAGGAAGTGAGGGGCAGAAGACGCCTGACAGTCCGCCCCCAGCCCAGCCTGGGGTGTCCGCCTGATGGTTTTCGTTGGAGGAAACAGAGGCTCGGAGGGTTGAGGCCTGGCCCCGCGCACACAGCCGGCAAAGTGACAGAGCCCAAGCCTTCGATCAGACCCCTCGCCCCCAGCCAGTGCTGCGCTCCGAGGGGGCGCCCCTCCCTGGCAGGCCAGCTGTGCCCGTTTCTCAGCGTCCGCTGAGCAGGTGTGGTCTCCAGAACGGCAGGTGTGTTTTCTTCTTACTGGGCCGCCCTCCCCCTGACCCCCCTGCCGTCCGTCCAGGCGGCCTGAGGGGGCCTGGGAATCCCCGAGGAAGTGTCCTCAGTGATTGGTAGGATCAGGCCAGTGGGGGAACCCTGAGCAAGGGCACCCCATTATGACTCAAGCGTACCTCGGGGACCCCGCACCAGAGGCCTCCAATAACGTAATGAGTGGCATGAACGCGTCCTACGGGACTGGCGTTCAGGACGCCCCTCGGAGATGCGCGTGCTGTGGGGTGCTGGCTTTCTCTGCAGAGGAGCGGACAGAGGCTCAGAGGGTCAGGCAGCTGGGGGGGGGGGGGGAACGCAGCGCCCACACGGGAGCCGCGTGGTTTTTCCTGGTTCACCGCAGGGCGCGTTGGCATCCTGGTGCGTGGCCGGTCCTCAGAGCCGTCCGGTGACACTGGCACCGCGGGGGGGTGGCCCTTGGTCCTGGAGGCAGAGGACGGGCGGATCCGGCCTCCGCGCTCGGATGTTTCTGGAAGGAGGGCAGCGAGACGCCGCAGGGGTGGGTGGTGATGTTGGGAGGCACACACCTCGGCGTGTCAGGCACAGGCTACGCCAGGGAGGGACCCTGCTCGGACCCCACAAGACCACAAAACGGCGCTCACCGCCCGTGTATGGGGTGGGAGACGGGTGAGGGGACGTTTCCCCGGGTGTTGGCGTGTGTGAAGGCTCGGGGCTGGTGAGAATCCGTAAACGTGGGAGCCGGGAGGGCCTCGAGGTGGACGGAGCCAGCCCCTTCCCCTTGGAGCCGGGGGACCCGCCGCTCCCAGAGCCGAGGCGCTGCCCGCGCTCACCCCGCCGGCCGGCCGCCGCCTCTCCCGACTCGTTTCAGCTGGCCGGCGGGAACTGGGTCACTCTGGGAGCCGGTGGTTTGTCAGAGCTGAGTTCACCCTGAGTCAAGGAGGTACCAGCAGGTTCACCCACCGCCTCCTCCCGCCCCGCCCCGCCCCGCCCCGCCCCGGATCAGGGCCCGCGGAGTGGGGCCCACGGCGTCACCAGCCAGACCTCCGCCTGCCGCACACTCACCGAGGGGGCGAGTCAGCGCCCCCGCCGCCCCTTTCCCGGCTGCCTCTGTGTGCGGCCGGCAGACTGGGACCCCGCGCTGTGTGTGCTCGGGCAGCTCGCTGCACCTCTCTGGGCCCGCCTCCCCGGTAGCCGCACTGCGAGAGCGGGGAGCCTCCGTCCGCTCCTGGCTCCCGGGCCGTCAGTCCAGGGCCCCGGCCCCTCCACTTCCCTGTCCCCACGCGTGCAGCCTCCCGACAGCCTGATCCAGAGCAGAGGCGGGACTCGGGGGGCGTGGGGACTGGGTTCCGCCGTCACAGACGTGAGCCTGTGGTCCTCACCTGTGGACACGTTTTCCTTCTCAGTGTGTTTTTATTGATTTTAGAGAGGGGGACGGAGAGGGACAGACAGAAACACGGATGAGAGAGAGAGAGAGAGACATCCATCAGCTGCCTCTTGCACGCCCTGCACTGGGGGGCGTGAACCCAGGTTTTTTTAGAAATATATTTTTTTATTCATTTCAGAGAGGAAGGGAGAGGGAGAGGAACGTCGATGGTGAGAGAGAACCACTGATCGGCTGCCTCCTGCACGCCCCGCACTGGGGCTCGAACCCTGACCTCCTGGCTCCTGGGTGGACGCTCAGCCACTGAGCCACCCTGGCCGGGCGGGAGGTCGCTCTGTGGAAGGAGCCACGGCCTCGGAGACAGGGAGACCCGGGTGAAAGCGGGCGCAGTCCCACCCGCCAGGCTGCTCTGCTCGCCCGGCACCTTGGAAAACTCGGGTAGCGACCAGCAGTGTCCCGGGTCCTAGTCGCAGCGCTGCTCCCACAGGCCTCTGGTGCGCTGGCAGCTTGTCCGCGCCATTAGCGGGGGTGGTGAGGTGCTTCTTCTCGGGGGGCAGTGCGGATCCAGGGGGTGGTGTGGCTCAGCGGTCAGCGCGGCCCTGCGGGGGGAAGTGGCTGTTCCAGGGGGCTGTGACGGTCCCCGAGTTTCCACAGGTATTTCCGAGTTTGACCCCCCCCCCCCCCCCCGTGCGGACTCCCACATGGGACTCTGGCCCAGCAGGTGACAGGTGACAGCTGTCATTTTGCATCTACCTGAGCACGCTGGTGGTCCCAGCCTCGGGGAGAGAGGGCATGCAGGGTGGGCCGGGGGAGAGGGCCTCTGGGGGGGGCCACGCCTGATTGTCCAAGGAGCACCTGTGTACTCACGCGTGTGTATGTGTGCGTGTGGACACGCGTGGAACCGTGTGTCCGTGCCGTTGCTGGAGGCCGACCGGGTGGCTGTCAGTGCCCCCGCCAGGGCCACCCCGTGGGGCTCCCTGGTGCGGGGACGTGGGGCGTGGAGCTGTGTGCACCCTGCACCAGCCGAGCCGGTTTGCCGTGTGCGGTCCTGCCCGGAAAGGTGTTGCACGGGCGGCCCAGCGTGTAGGAATGTGCCGTCCGCCCAGCACCCCGGAGCTCGGCTGCGCCCGCTCTGCCCCTGCCTCTCGGCTGTTTCTGGAGCGCACACCCAGCGTCGCCCTCGCTCGATCTGTGTGAAAAGCTCACTTTGGCGACATGGGGGTGGAGGCGGGGGGGAGCATGGAGCCTGGCGGGGCCGGTGGGGCCGGTGGGGGTGCCCACGTGCGGCACACACCGGCTCCTCTGCAGTCGGCTGGGGAGGGGCTCAGAGCTCGCGCTCAGCGAGACCAGAATCCTCTTTGTACAGAAACAAGTCCCGGGCCCAGGATGTGTGTCTGGAAGGCCTGGGGGTGGGGCGGAGGGGCCTTGGCTGGATCGCAGCTGTCATGTGGCCACGATCATGTGGCCGCGATGGTCGTCCAGGACAGCAGCCCTACTGTGCGCCCAGCTGATCCAAGTTCATAACCTCACAGGGCCCTGGGGTGGGGTGGGGCGCCCCGTTTTCCAAAGAAAGAGCAGCACTGGGCGCTCGTGAGGCTCCTGCCCGCCAGGCATTTGGGGCCAAAGTCCTGGCTTCCTGCCCGGAGGGAACACCCGCAGGTCAGCACGTCCCTCTCTGCCGCCCGAGGCCCCGGGGACGGGGAACGGGGACGGGGAACGTGGGGGCAGGTGCCGCCCGAGGCCCGGGGACGGGGACGGGGACCGTGGGGGCAGGTGCCGCCCGAGGCCCCGGGGACGGGGAACGTCGGGGCAGGTGCCGCCCGAGGCCCCGGGGACGGGGACGGGGAACGTCGGGGCAGGTGCCGCCCGAGACCCCCGGGACGGGGACGGGAACGTCGGGGCAGGTGCCGCCCGAGGCCCACGGGGACGGGGACGGGGAACGTCGGGGCAGGTGCCGCCCGAGGCCCCGGGGACGGGGACGGGGAACGTCGGGGCAGGTGCCGCCCGAGGGCCCCGGGGACGGGGACGGGGAACGTCGGGGCAGGTGCCGCCCGAGGCCCCGGGGACGGGGACGGGGAACGTCGGGGCCGGTGCCGCCCGAGGCCCCGGGGACGGGGACGGGGAACGTCGGGGCAGGTGCCGCCCGAGGCCCCGGGGACGGGGACGGGGAACGTCGGGGCAGGTGCCGCCCGAGGCCCATGGGGACGGGGACGGGGAACGTCGGGGCAGGTGCCGCCCGAGGCCCCGGGGACGGGGAACGGGGACGGGAACGTCGGGGCAGGTGCTGCCCGAGGCCCACGGGGCGGGGGCTGCGGACCTTGCTCTGAGGACGTGAGTTCTGAGGCCTGCCAGGCCTTCTTCCTTCCCTCCGTCCAGCCTCCTCCCCTGGCTTCCCGGAACCCCCCCCTCCCGGGCCCAGGTGGGTACGGCTGGCCTTCCCAGGAGGTCAGCTCCCTGCATGCCTCCTCGGTGTCCCCACCGCCAGGCCGTCCTCAGGCCTCGGTCCGGGCAGGGCCTCCTGCAAATACCAGCCCCCTGACATACGCATTTTTCCTCTGTGACTTTTCCTGTTTTGATGAAACGCTGCGCTTGGCCGTGAAGGTTCCCAAGAGGGGCCCGAGGCCCTGGCCCCGCCAGCCGGCCGGTCATTCAGGAACTCCCGTCCAGGCCCGGCCCCCACCCTGCCGGATTCCAGGGGGGCCGTGACCTTCCTGCTCCGCCGGAATGGGGCTCGCTTGTCCCTCCCCATCCCCAGTTCCCAGGGGTCCCAAGCTCACCTCCTTATCGGTCTTCCCAGCTGACTGAAAAAGGCTGCATTCCAGCCCCAAGTTAGACTCGCCCCTCCTTTCTGTTTTCTCCCAGGCTGGGGCTGGGAGAGTTTGCTCAAGTTCATGGTCACGCCTGCCTGGGTCTGAGCCCACCGCATGGCCCCTTTACGGGGAAAGGACGGGCGGGGGTTAAGTACGTTAGCCCCGTCCATTTATTCTTTTGTCCATTCATTCAGTGAATGCTCTGCGCACCTACTATGTGCCAGGCACTGCTCTAGGCCAGTGATGGGCAAACCAGGGCTTGCAAGCCAGATGCGGCTCTTCGGCTTCTTGAGTGTGGTCCTTCCACAAATTCCACGTGCGGGCGCGCACGGACAGTGCGATCGAAACAAACTTCGTGGCCCATGCGCAGAAGTCGGTTTTCGGCTCTCAAAAGAAATTCACTGTATACTGTTGATGTTTGGCTCTGTGGACTGATGAGTTTGCCGACCACTGCTGTAGGCTCTGGGCATGCAAAGAGGGGGAGTTACACAGTGTCACAGTGTTGTCGCCCTCCCTGAGAAGTGTAGCTGCTCCCGGGGGCTCCACTTTTCTAGGTAGAACGGAAGCTCCTGGAGCCCATACCGGTGCCGGGACTGCTGGTCACCTCTCTGCCACCTCTGTGGGGTCACTTGGAAAGGTCCCCTTCTTTGGGGTCCCTGGAGCCCTATGCAGTCCTGACACCTCCTCGACTGAGTTGAGCTAGAGTCCCCCACCTTTGTTTCTGCCCGGCCAGTGTCCTGGGGCAGCAGACGGCCTGCCCAGTGTAACGGGGCCACAGCACGGCCAGCGGTGGTGGCCCGGGATCTGGAGGCCAGGAGTTGGCACCCCCACACTCCGGGGTCAGTTCTGGGGGCTCCCCGGAGCTCCTGGGTTCTCCTCGCTGGGTTTCTGGCCTGTAAGCTCTGCTCTGCCCCAGGTGCTTTTGTTGAAAGGATTTGTCCTGAGGAACTCCACTTTTTATTTATTTATGTTTTTTAAATGTATTTTTATTGATTTCAGAGAGGAAGGGTGGGGGGAGAGAGAGAGAGAACCGTTATTGCTGCCTCCTACACGCCCCCACAGGGGATGGAGCCTGCACCCCGGGCTGTGCCCTGACCAGGAATCGAACTCCGACCTCCTGGTTTGTAGGTCGGCGCTCAGCCCCTGTGCCGCATCGGCCCGGCAGGAACTGCAAGGTTCAGGTCGCACTGACCTGTTCACCCAGCCCCCCAACCTGCGTGTTTGTTCCTCATTCATCCTTTCAGCAAACAGCCTGAATTTGGGGCCAGGCCCCTGCCAGGGCGGGAGGGGCAGGTGAACCAGGTGTGTGTGCCCCTGGCCTCAGGGCCCTCATGGTGTCAGAGGGGGGGAGGGGGAGGGGGTGCTCACAGGTGTCAGAGGGGGAGGGGGGGAAGGGGAGGGGGCGCTCACAGGTATCAGAGGAGGCGGAGGGAGGGGCACTCACAGGTGTCAGGGGTGGGGGAGGGGCGCTCACAGGTGTCAGAGGGGGGAGGGGGCGCTCACAGGTGTCAGAGGGGGGAGGGGGCGCTCACAGGTGTCAGAGGGGGGAGGGGGCGCTCACAGGTGTCAGAGGGGGGAGGGGGTGCTCACAGGTGTCAGAGGGGGAGGGGGAGGGGCGCTTACAGGTGTCGGAGGAGGGGGAGGGGGAGAGGCTGAGACCCCATGGGAACAGCCAACCCGAAGTGGCCCTCTCAGGGCCCCTGGGCTCTACCTTCTCCCGTCTGTTAACTCAGCGGTCCTCACGGCGGCACCTAGGCCCGTGGTCGGCAAACTCATCCGTCCACAGAGCCGAACAGCAACAGCACAACGATTGACATTTCTTTGGAGAGCCCCATGTTTTAAAACTTAAACTTCTTCTAACGCCGCTTCTTCAAAGTAGACTCGCCCGGGCCGTGGTAGTTTGTGGAGGAGCCGCACTGAAGGGGCCGAAGAGCCGCATGTGGCTCCTGAGTCGCGGTTTGCCGACCACTGACCTGGGAGGTAGGTAGCATCCGTTAGGATGAGTTTGTGCGCGGGGAGGCGGAGGCACGGAGAGGTGCACTAACTTCCCGGGGTCACCCGGCTGGCGGCCGAGCCGGGATGTGAACCTGAGCATCTGGTTGCCAAGTCTGTGCCCTTCACCCCAGCAGGGTGCTGCCTGCTGTGAGCCGGTGGGTGTCGGCCTGGGAACTGCGGGAGGAACGGGCGCCCTGCGTGTGTGCGGCAGAATCCAGGCCAGCGGCTCCCGGGGTCAGCCCTGGCTGGTGCCGAGCGCAGGCCCCGTCCAGCAGGGGGGTGGGCAGGGAGAGGGCCGGGCTCGGGTCCCGGTGGGGCGCTGTGGCCCCCGGTCCAGCAGGGGGGTGGGCAGGGAGAGGGCCGGGCTCGGTCCCGGGGGGGCGCTGTGGCCCCCGGTCCAGCAGGGGCGTGGGCAGGGAGAGGGCCGGGCTCGGTCCCGGGGGGCGCTGTGGCCCCCGTCTAGCAGGGGGGTGGGCAGGGAGAGGGCCGGGCTCGGTCCCGGGGGCGCTGTGGCCCCCGTCTAGCAGGGGGGAGGGCAGGGAGAGGGCCGGGCTCGGTCCCGGGGGGGCGCTGTGGCCCCCGGTCCAGCAGGGGGGTGGGCAGGGAGAGGGCCGGGCTCGGTCCCGGGGGGCGCTGTGGCCCCCGTCTAGCAGGGGGGTGGGCAGGGAGAGGGCCGGGCTCGGTCCCGGGGGGGCGCTGTGGCCCCCGGTCCAGCAGGGGGGTGGGCAGGGAGAGGGCCGGGCTCGGTCCCGGGGGGCGCTGTGGCCCCCGTCTAGCAGGGGGGTGGGCAGGGAGAGGGCCGGGCTCGTCCCGGGGGGCGCTGTGGCCCCCGTCTAGCAGGGGGGTGGGCAGGGAGAGGGCCGGGCTCGGTCCCGGGGGGCGCTGTGGCCCCCGTCCAGCAGGGGGGTGGGCAGGGAGAGGGCCGGGCTCGGTCCCGGGGGGGCGCTGTGGCCCCCGTCTAGCAGGGGGGTGGGCAGGGAGAGGGCCGGGCTCGGTCCCGGGGGGGCGCTGTGGCCCCCGGTCCAGCAGGGGGGTGGGCAGGGAGAGGGCCGGGCTCGGTCCCGGGGGGCGCTGTGGCCCCCGTCTAGCAGGGGGGGTGGGCAGGGAGAGGGCCGGGCTCGGTCCCGGGGGGCGCTGTGGCCCCCGTCCAGCAGGGGGGTGGGCAGGGAGAGGGCCGGGCTCGGTCCCGGGGGGCGCTGTGGCCCCCGGTCCAGCAGGGGGGTGGGCAGGGAGAGGGCCGGGCTCGGTCCCGGGGGGCGCTGTGGCCCCCGTCTAGCAGGGGGGTGGCAGGGAGAGGGCCGGGCTCGGTCCCGGGGGGCGCTGTGGCGCGGGCCCTGTGAGTGATCTCCAGGGGAGGAAGCGGGCCCTCCAGGGCGTTGCCGCCATGTTTCTTGTGAGCACAAAAACATCTCCCCCGGCCAGGCCTGGTTCCTCGGGGCTTGGAGTTCTGCCTGAGGCCGGGCCGGTGGGGGGGGGGTGCGGGGGGGGGCTGGCTGGGCCTGAACCGGGCTGTCGCGGGCGGAGGGGGGGGGGGACTGGGTCCGCCCTCCTGGACACTCAGCGCCGAGAACAATGCAGAGCCCTCGGCCCTCCCCCTCTGGCTGACCTCATCCTGGGCCCCCTCCCTCTCCCCCTTCTCCCTCCCCCCCCTTCCTGCCTCCCTTCCTCCCTGGGCTCCGGCGATCGGCCATTGCTGCGCCCTCCGCAGGCCGCCCGGCTCGGAGCCACGGCTGCGGGCTGGCTGATCCCGCCCGGAGTGCCCTTCCCGCCCTCGCTCTCCCCAAGGCCGCCCACCCCCCCCCCCATCCTGGAGCGTCCCCGCCACGCCCTGCCCCATCCGAGCTCCCTGCCTGCTCCTCCTGGCTCCCCGCACGCTTCGGAGCAGCCAGGGCTCCGGTTTGTTGGTTAAGCGTTTGCTGTCTGTCCCCTCGGTGAGAACGGAAGTCCCTCCGTCCCTGCGCCTCTCCCCTCCCTCTGCCTCACCCCTGTTCCCCTGCACCGTCCGCGGAGCCTGGCGCGGCGGACGGCACGGTGGCACGGGCTGTGGTCGGCGGACGAGGACGGGTGTGGAGTGGACGCGGGTCCGAGGAGCCGCAGCTGGAGGCGGGGCGGGACCCGGGTCGGACCGAGGCCAGAGGAGAATGTGAGGGAGGGGCTGGGGGCGCCGATGGCGCTGCGGTTCCCTGGTGGTACGGCACCGGGTAATGTCAGTTTTCAGGCCTCGCTGTGACTCTGCGAGGTGGCCACCCTGGGGTGAAGGGGGTGGCGGGCTGTCTGTCCTTTCTGTTCTCTCCCGGAGACTCGGGACACTGCCGCGGAGGGTACGGGAGGGGAAGGGGCAGGAACGGGCAGAAGAGGGAGCGGCGAGTGGAGACTTGGCAATGCTGTCGAGGCCGCACAGAGGGGCCTTTCGGTTATAAAGTCCTGTTTCGGTGAAGAATTTCTATTTTATTTTGTCTTTTATTTTTTAAACATATTTTATTGATTTTTTGCAGAGAGGACGGGAGAGGTATAGTCAGAAACATCGATGAGAGAGAAACATCGATCAGCTGCCCCCTGCGCACCCCGCTGGGGATGTGCCCGCAGCCAAGGTACGCGGCCTTGCCCGGAATCGAACCTGGTTTCGGCTCTGTGAAGAGCGGTTGGCAGCTGGTTGGCTGGCTGGCCCGATGGGGCTCTTCCTTCGGAGACGCGGCCTCTGGGATTGTCCTGTGACGCCCCGATGCCGGCCGCAGAGCTGTGCAGGCGTCCCCAGCCCAGCACCCTCGGCAGCGTTTACAGATGTCAGCACGGCCCCGCCCCACCCCGCCATGTTCACCCTCTGCTGTGTTTTCCTCCGCCCGCACTGTTCCAAACCTCCTAGTTCGTTGAAACCGGCCGCTTTTGAAAGCTGGAATAGGTGCGTTTAAAAACGGTGGGCGTGTTGCCTCATCCATCCCTAGAACGGGAAAACCAGTGTCACCTGCCAGGAATGCACGGTATCCGTGAACTTCGGGGCCCCGGGCCACGCACACTCGCTCGGGGCTGTGGCGGGACTCGGTGCTGAGCCAGGGACTGGCTCTTCTCTCTGAAAAAGGGAGATCATTCGGAGATAAACCGCCTGCTAGTGCCTTTAGGCGATCACGAGAATTGCGGCAGTGAGCAGGCAATCTCCCTCCCTGCCTGCCATCTGCCCATCCACCTAGACCCGTGGTTGACAAACTGCGGCTCGAGAGCCACATGCGGCTCTTTGGCCCCTTGAGTGTGGCTCTTCCACAAAAGACCTCGTGCGGGCGCACACAGAGTGCGATCGAAACTTCGTGGCCCGTGCGCAGAAGTCGGTTTTCGGCTCTCGGGAGAAATTTCAGTCGTTGTACTGTTGGCATTTGGCTCTGTGGATTAAAGAGTTTGCCGACCACTGCCCTAGACCGTCTTGCGCAAGGCCACTGCAGAGCCCGCTGCCCCCCCTGGGGGGCCGGAGACCGGAGGAGACACGCTGTGAGCCCCGGTCCCCGGCAGCCCCAGCACTCAGGCCTGACCTCTGGACAGCGGCCCCCCATCTCATCGGTGCGTTCTGGCCTTGAAATCATAACCAGGAGGCTCCTTTTTGGGAAACACTAGAATTATTCCATCGTGCATTATTGTTCCTACCTCGTTCCAAGGAGTGGGCTTGGTCCCCTGAGCCGGTTCCTGCTCTGACACAGCGCCGTGTGGGGTTCAGCGAAACAGGCCTTTACTCGCTTCCAACATCTGGCCTCCGTGAGAAATACACCGTACAGCACAGCCCGGCGTTCGCTGTGGGAGATGGCAGCACGGGTTCCTTTACTGCACTCAGGGCAGATCGACATCCTCTCTCCGCTGGTAGTCTGATTGTTTTAAAGGCAGTTGGTAACCCCCGACTTGGTTTCTCAGCCTCACGAACGGTGACACCTGCTGTGGGGAGCGTCGCTCTAATGGGTGACATGAGCACCTAGAGGGGCCGCGGCTCAGTGCTGAGCCCTCTCGTGTTTAATCCCGACCCCGCTGGCACAGGAGACGGGAGTCCCAGAGCGGGCGCCCCTCAGCCGGCTCACACAGCGGCCACGAACTCTGGGCCACTCCCGTGTGAATCGGCCGTGGCACCTGCTCACGGCCGCCCGCAGGGGAGGTGCCGATAGGAGGTACGTGAGGGACAGAGGCAGCATCCAGGTGGCTTGGGGAGCAATTCATAGTCCCTTTACTGTGACCCTGAGCCAGTGCGAGGGGTGCCCTCACCTGGCCCAGGATCTGTTTTTCTCCTTAACGTTTAACTAACATCTCAATTGAGGCATAGTTCCCGAAACCGGTGTGGCTCAGTGGGTAGAGCGTGGGCCTGCGGACTGAAGGGTCCCAGGTTCGATTCCGGTCAAGGGCATGTACCTTCGTTATGGGCAGATCCCCGGTTTGGGGGGGGGGGGTGCAGGAGGCAGCTGGTCGATGTTTCTCTCTCATCGATGTTTCTAGCTTTCTATCCCTCTCCCTTCCTCTCTGTAAAAAAAAAAATCAATAAAATATATTTAAAAAATAAAAGTAAATTGAGGCACAGTTGACCATAAAGTGCTGCTATCTGTGTGCAGCTGGGGGCTCTTCACATGCATACACACCCATGTGGCTATCCCCCCCCCCCCCTACAGTCCCCCAATCCAGACACGCATTTCCAGGACCCCACAAAGCTCGCCGGGCCCCGTCCCGGTCAGCACCCCACCAAGAGGAAACCCTTCTGACGCCTCTCACCGTTGACTAGTTCTGCCCGCGCTTGCGTGTCACACGCATGGAGCCCTTCGGTGTGTGGGTCGGCATTCTTGCATTCCGTGTGTCGGCTGTGGGGTTCGGTTCGCTCATGTTGTGGCAGTGGATCAGGAATTCTTCCTCGTTTCGTGGCTTCGGATTTCTTTCGGGTGCTTATGAGCTTGTTAGGAATTTTCTCATAGAATATTATAGACACATCAAATCGCATAGGGCCGTGGTCGGCAAACTGCGGCTCGTGAGCCACGTGCGGCTCTTTGGCCCTTTGTGTGTGGCTCTTCCACAAAATACCACGGTCTGGGCGAGTCTATTTTGGAGAAGTGGCATTAGAAGAAGTTTAAGTTTAAAAATTGTGGCTCTCCAAAGAAATTTCAGTCATTGTCCTGTGGATATTTGGCTCCGTGGACGAATGAGTTTGCCGACCACTGGACTAGGCAGGAATCTACACCCAGTTCAGAAACAGACCATCAGCCCCACATTCCCTTCCGCTTTCACAGTTCTGATGCAGCCCCCTCCCACCCACTATAGCTGGTCTCCCCGATGTGGAGCTAACACTTCCGGTGCATGTTGGCAAAGTTTCACTACTTATGTATGAATCCTTTTTAAAAATATATATATTCTTATTGACTTCAGAGAGGAAGGGAGAGGACGAGAGAGAGAGAAACATCAGTGATGAGAGACAGTCATTGATCCGCCGCACACCCCCTGCTGGGGACCGAGCCTGCAACCCAGCCTTGTGCCCTTGACCAGAATCGAACCCAGGACCCTTGAGTCCACAGGCTGACGCTCTGTCCAGCTGGCTAGGGCTGTAGGATTTCTTAATGGATCCTTAAGTGAGTGAGTGTGTGTGTGTGCGCGCGCACGCACATTGCAGAGCCTAGATTAAAAAAAAGAAACAGCTTTTTTAAATGTTCCAACTCTCTGGAATTCGGAACCTCGGCTCTGTGCCGTTGAGGTCGGGAGAGTTGGCACGGAGTCCAGGAGGAAAGGCAGGCGGGGAGAGGCCGGAAGAGAGCTGAGTGGGGGTGGGGGCGGGGAGCGGGGTGAGGGACGGGAGGTGATCAGAGGAGATGACCCCGGCCTGTGCGAATGAAGCAGCTGGAAGTCGGGGTCCCTGAGGCCCCCGCCTTCATCTTGGACTTCTGGGGAGCTCAGTGTGCCCCTCATTCTGACCCAGTTTCGGGGCTCCACTGGTGCCGTGTCTGCCAGGCCGGCCCTCGGAGGGACTTGGGGGGGCAGGGAGGACAAGCTTGTGGCCCCGGCACCTTACAGCCTGCAGCCTCGCAGTAACAGGCCGCATGGTGAGGGCGCACTCCAGCCAGGCGCTGTGCCAAACGAACACTTTCCCCGTAGTCACACCTGCACCCCCTCAGAGCAGCCCGGCGACGTGGGCCCTGTTTGACAGACTGGGAAACTGAGGCAGGGGGCGGTGATCCCCTAAGGCCACCGCTAGCCAGTGGCGGAGCTGGGACTCACACCCCGCAAGGCCAGCTCCGGGCCCCTGTGACCATACCCTCGCCAGCCTCTATCCGAACAGAGGGCAGGTGGCCAGGCCCTCGCTTCCCGCCCTGCCTCCTGCGATAACCACACGTGGGGAGCCGCGTCCTCGATTCTAGCTTCAGGCAGGCGGGCGCTGCCTTGTCCGGCTTACGTTGTGTCTCGGGGGCCCAGCCCAGCGTCCAGAACAGAGGAGATGCTGGTTACATTGGTGGGATCTGTGCCTCATGAATGAATGAATGAATGAGTGAGTGAATGAAGGAGCAACAATGCGGATGCAGAGCCGTGGGAAGCGGTCAGGGAGGAGACCCCCGAGTGGCGTCTCTGCAGACCTTACACTTGGCTCGGGGGATGGGGAATCGGAGAGCCAAGGATGGGAGGCCCAGCTTCAGTGCTCCCTGGCACTGAAGTGGGACCTTGAACTGCCTCCCCTGGAAAGCGGGGACCATGATAGTCCCTCCCTCCCAGGGCCCCTGGTACCGCGTGGTGAGGATGTGGCACCTCCCAGCCCTTTCTGGGTGCAGGTGGGCTCCCGGAGGGTGGACCCGAAGACCAGGGTCGTTCTTCCGGAGAGCGCGGGCTCTCAGTGAGGGGGTGGGCTCCCCCGAGCTGACCGGCGGGTGCTGCCCTGACGTTTCCGTGTCCCTGACTCTCACCTTGGAGCCCCGGGAACAGTGCTGACTGGCCTTGGCCGCTGCCCCCGCCTCTCCGCTCTGCTGTCACCTGACACCGAGACCAGGCGGGCCAGGCCTGGGCCGGCTGCGTAGATGTCACAGCCCCGTCCTGGCCGACCTCCGCTGTGTCCCGGCTGGGCAGGATGGCCCTCGCCTGTCCCCGCGCTCACTCTGCTGTGAAGCCACCGTCCTCGCGGGCAGCAGCCACCGGCTCTCCCCCCTCCCCCACTGGTCCCTGCACCCCACACGCAGAAGGGCTGGTGGCAGGCCCTCTCCTCACAGCCTGGAGCTGGCCTCCTGGGGGTGCCCGCTGGGTGCTGCTGGTTGTGGGAAGAGCACAGGCCAGGGGGTCAGGCCGGTGGGGGCTCAAGCGCCCCGTACATTGTGTACCTGTCTGGGTTTTTTTAAAAAAAATAGGTTTTTGATTGGTGCAGTTTAGATTCACAGCAAAATCACAGCATTTGATTCTCAGAAATCATGCCAGGAGGGATGTGTGATTCCTCCCGCCCCCATTTTACAGATGGGTAAACTGAGGCCTCGGCATGGTGAGGATTGAGAGCCCCGCCTGTGTGAGCCCAGAGCCTGACGCGTCTCCGCTCCCCGCCACGCTGCTCTGCAGAGAGAAGACGAAGCCGTAACCGTAACGCAGCCGCAGTCCCGGCGATAGACGGCCACTGCAGCCAACATCTGGCTGCAGGCGCGAGCCCTGATGTCAGCTGTGGACTCTGGGTGACAGCGAGGTCAACCTGGGGTCACCCCCGCGAGCAGACGTCCCCCCCCCCCCCCCCCCCCCGCCAGCATGTGAGGAAAATCTGTGCACCTTCCACTTAAATTAGCTGTGCATCTAAACGGCACCAATCAAAACCCGGTGTTTTAAAATACCAGACAGGCACACGACATACGGGGTGCTTGAGTCCCCACCCCCAGGGGCCTGACCCGCTGGCCTGTGCTCTTCCCGACGATGTGAAGGGGCATGGCTCTGCAGACTGGGGGGGCTTCCCTGGCTGGATGTCTGCGGCCCCTCTTATCCGGTTCTTCCAGGCGCTGGCGGCGTGGTTTGAAGTCCCCTCCGTCCAGGAGTGTGCCCGGTGCTGGGGAGCCAGGGGGCGGCAGTGGCCGCAAGGAGGTGCCCGGGGGAGGCCGAGGGGATGGCTGGCGGCACACCCACCGGGGGCTCTGCCAGCGGGAGGACTGACCCTCCCCTGGGGGAGCAGGAAGGAGGAGGGAGGGAGGCGATCACCACATTCTGGGTCCCCACCCCCCTCCCCGGGGACAGCGTGTGCTTAGGCCGCCCGCCGGCCGCTGCCAGAACATTGCGAAACTCGGCCCCGCCGAACCTGTGTGCTTTGGAAAAATACATTTTGCTCGGGAGCCAAGAAAAACTGAAGACTGCAGCCGGCGCGCTGGCGTCGAGAGCCAGGCGTGACTCACGGAGCGGGAGGGAGGGAGGAGGGCAGCCTCGCCGGTGCCAGGCCCCTGTGCCAGCTCAGGGCCCTCCCCGGGACAGCGTGGGCCCTGGGCAGCGCCCCCAGAGGGCTCACGGGGCTCAGACCCCTCGCTGCTTAGAGAAGGAGCTGTGGGGACACGCCCCGCCCCGTAGACCGGGCCCGGTGACTGCGTGGCCGGCTCGGGCTGACTCTCAGCCCCGCAGGGCACCTGGGTGCCATGGGGAGAGCCCGGCTGGCCCCGGGTGGTTTTCTCTCTTGACGCTGGGAAATCCGCTGTAGCTTCCCGCACCTCTGTTGTTCTGCCCTAAACACAGGCCTGGACTTAAGCGGCCTTGAGAAGGCCCGGGAAGCGTGTCACCAGTGGGCCCCCTCCCCCCCATTCCCATGTCCTCGGTGGACATTGCTGCTCCGTGCATGGGGACGGCTGGGCGCATGGGGACATTGCTGCTCCGTGCCCAGGGTCAGCCTTAGGGCGCACACATCTGGGTCCCAGAAGTGGTTTCTCCGATTTGCATAGGGTTTTATTCAAACAAAAACTAGTTGCTGTCATGTTTAAGGCGATGATTTCCCATAAGACCCCCGGTTTCTGGTTTTCACTGATCCGGCCACCTTAGGGCTCCTTGTCCCAGCCGTGGGCCACACGGGGTCGAGGGGTTTCTACCCCCGTTAGCTGGGCTCCGGACCCTCCAAATGGCACAGGCGCGCCTGGCCCGTGGCTGTCATTCCCGGCACCTGCCTGGTGTCACTCATTGGCTGAGAGCGGAGGGGATCAGCCCAGGCCCCCTCAGTTATTGGGGATGCCCGATGCTTTCTGCCGCCGTTGAGTAATGAGCCCCCGGTGAACTGGCTTTGTATTTTCATTTCTCCGTGTGGCTGTTTCTTCTTCTTTTTTAAATACATATTTTTATTGACTTCAGAGAGGAAGGGAGAGGCAGAGAGAGAGACATCAGTGGTGAGAGGGAATCATTGATCAGCTGCCTCCTGCATGCCCCCTACTGGGGATCGAGTCCGCAACCCCAGCATGCGCCCTTGACCGGAATCAAACCCGGGACCCTTCTGTCCGCAGGCCGATGCTCTGTCGTGTGGCTGTTTCTTAAAGCAAAGGCATGAGCTTTGAGGAAAGCTTGGGTTGAGACAGATGTTGGAAATAGGGGGTAGGGAGGAGGTTCTTGCCGCCCCCCCGCCCCCCACTCGCTCCCCGCCTCTCTGAGGTCTTGTCCGTGAAGTCTCACTGCTGGTGGCTCCCGGGTCTCAGCCGCACATCTCCGGTGACCTCCTGGCTGGGAAGGACCACGGGCTTCTGTGGCTCAGGGGCTCGGTGTGCAGAGCCAGCCCGAGACGTGCCCACACGGAAATGGTGAGCAATTCACCTCCCACCAGGGCGAGGGGAGCCCTGAGGCCGCTCTCCATGCCCTTCCCGTGGCTTGTCTGAAAGACTCACCTTTCAGTTGTGGGCCAGCCCTCACTTTCTTTTTAAAAAAATATATATTTTATTGATTTTTAAAAGTATATTTCTTTATTGATTTCAGAGAGGAAGAGGGACAGAGAAGAACATCCATGATGAGAGAGAATCACTGATTGGCTGCCTCTTACACACGCCCCACTGGGGATGGAGCCCACAACCAGGCATGTGTCCTAGGCCAGAATCGAACCCAGGACCCTCGATGCTCTAACTACTGAGCAAACTGGCTAGGGCTATTGAATTTTCTTTTTCTTTTATTTTTTTTTTACAGAGGGGAAGGGAGAGGGATAGAGAGTTAGAAACATCGATGAGAGAGAAACATGGATCAGCTGCCTCCTGCACACGCCCTACTGGGCATGTGCCCGCAACCAAGGTACATGCTCTTGACCGGAATCGAACCTGGGACCCTTCAGGTGCCTCACTTTCTGAAGCTCACAGCTGGCCCCTGCGCAACCCAATGACTTCCTGCTCCGCCCGGAGGGAGCGCACCACGTGCTGATCGCTCGACCTTGAGCTTCAGGAGCCGTGAACCTTAGCAGGGGCGGTCCCTGTGCCCCAGGCACTCCCCTCCTCCCCCTTTCCCCAGCCTCGTTTCTGCTCGCCTTTCTAGACTCAGCGTCTCGGCCTCAGTTTCAGGGTCACCGTCTCACACAGTGCCCTCGCCTCCGTGTCTCCGCCTGTAAAAATGAGGGTGAACATGGTTTCCAGTGTTGGACGGCTTTGAGGGGACAGTGAGACAGCAGGAGCTGAGAGCTGGCTCAGTGAATATCCCCCTTCCCTCTCCACAGCAGGCTGCTCCCCAGCTTCCCTCCATTGCACCGGCCTTGCCCTCACACCCAGTCCCGGGCCTCGCCAGGTCTCCGCCTTGACTTTGCAGGGCTGCGAGGATGTTGTCCGAAGGGTGGTCTCTCGGCCCTGAGTGGCCTGGAACCCCATGGGCAGGTGCGGGTGGAGGTCAGGAGATCTGTGTGCGCCCCAAAAAGGCAGCACCTTCCCCAGGTGTGCGGGCTTGCCTACCTCCCCTCCACCCCCCACCTCCTACCCCACTGCTCTCTTCCTGTGCTTAAAATGCCCACATCAGCCGAAACCGGTTTGGCTCAGTGAATGGAGCGTCAGCCCGCGGACTGAAGGGTCCCAGGTTCGATTCCCATCAGGGGCGTGTACCTTGGTTGCGGGCACATCCCCAGTAGGGGGCGTGCAGGAGGCAGCCGATGGATGTTTCTCTCTCATCGATGTTTCTGACTATCTCTCTTCCTTCCTCTCTGAAAAATCAATAGAACATATTTTTAAAAAACACACACAAAAACACCCGCCCCAATAGCTCCTTCCCTCAGACCTGTCGGCCGTGCCCTGGCGGGGCGCCACGGGCTTGAGAACCAGTCCCCGAATAGCTCCGGCCGCTCCGCATTTAAATGCCGTCTGTATTTTTATCCCTGGTGGGTCAGTTCTGACCCCCCCCCCCATCTGCCCCTCTAAGAACACGTTTCCATTTACAGCGTCTGCGCGGATGTTGTGTCCTCTGTGGGGCCGGGCCGTGGCCCAGGCCCCGGGCCTTGGAAGCGCTTTGGGGCCCTCGCGTCCCCTCCGCCGCGCTCCCGGTGGCCTTGATGGCGGGAAGCCTGACGCCCGGCCAAGCCAGGCCCCGCAGACACTTTCCGCTCTCAGGGCAGATGGCCCATCTCCGGTCGGGGAGGAGCTGCGGGGGAAGGGGTGCTGTCCAGCTGCGCTCTGCCAGGGCCTGGGGGGGGGGCAACTGCACCCCAGTGGGGTCCCTTTGTCCTCCACTCGCTCACTGGGTGCCCACGGCCTGCGGGCGCACCAGGCCCTACTCGGGCGCAGGAGGGCAGCTGGGAGCAGGGTCAGTCCAGGCCCCAGGAGCCAGCATGCAGCTAGGGGACGGTTGCAGAGGGTCGGCTCCGGGGGGTTTCTCTCTTTTCCGCGTCCATCGTGGAAAGAAGAGTGGGTCCAGTGTCTGTAGAGGAGCTGGGGATTGAGAAATAAAAGAATAGAGGACACAGAAATAGAAATAAAAGCTGGGGCTGGGTGGAATCTCTGTTCTCTCTGATGGAGAGACAGGAATCCAAACCCAACAGCAGTGTGTTTATTTATCCCAAAATACAAAGGAGTTTCACTCGAAAAAACTTAGGATCAAAGAAGCTTAAGTGGGCCCAGGCCCTACTCATTCCCTCATTCCCAGGGCTTGGCTGAATCTACATTTCAAGGTCCTCTCCCCAACCCCTGGGGCAAAGTTAAGTCAGTACTGATAACGCATCCAGCCTTCTTGGTGGATGTGTTTCCAAGACGAGGCTCTGCCTGGCGCCTCGGATTCAGCTGACACTGGTTTAAAGAATGCTCAGGTGCCTTCCCTGGGGGGGGGCCCTCCACAGTCAGCATGGGGCGCAGCCTCCAGGTGAGGCTGGCCAGGGTTCCAGTCCTGATTCTGCCTCTTGGTGGTGTGTGAGCTCAGGCAAGTGGCTCAGCCTCTCTGAGTCTGGTTTCCTCCTTTTTGCCGGCACCTGATGGCGGGCAGGGAGGATGCAGGTGGGGAGTTCCAGGGTCCAAGTGGAGCTCGGCCCATCGGGTGGGAGCCCGGGAGATGCCGGTACCTTCCCCACCCCTCTGGTAACTCAGGCAGGGGCAGGCTGACAGTGTGGGGAAATCCATGATTTGAGGTTGGCAATAAATGCCCGGCTTCTGCCTTCGTTCCAGCAGCAGCATCTTCTCGGCTGTGCTTTCCTGCCTCCCCTCCAACTCCACCGGGCCCCCCCTCCCCCCCCCCGTTCAGCTTATTCTCCAGGGGGGCCCTGGGGTCTGCAAACGCCACCAGCTTCCCATGGATTCTGACAGGGCTGTCTGAGGCGGTGACATTGGCAGGTAGACCCAAATGAGGGAAGGCAGCAAGCACACAGCTGTCGGGGGATAACCTTCCAGACAGAACGGCAAGGGCGAGGGGCCTGGGGTGGGTGGGAGCAACGGACGGGGGGCATTAGGCTGTAGGCTGGAGGTTAATGTCTTTGATGTCTTTCAACGGTGGCTCTCAGTTACATTCCCCCCAACACTTTATTGAGGAACAACCGACATAAGATAAACTGCACACACGTAACGTGCCCACTTGGAGAAATCTGAGAGGCGTGTACACCCATGAAACCGCCATCGCAGCCAAAGTGGAGGCATCCTCTGCCTCACCTCCCAGCTTTCCTCATGCCCCTCCCTCCCTCCCTCCGTCTCCAGGCAACCAGTGAGCTGCTGTCACTCCCTTGGTCTGTCCTCTGAGACTGTCATGGAGCTGGAGCATTCCGAAGACCCCCGGGCTTGTCCCCATTCAGCACACTCCTTTTGAGAATCGCCCATATCGTGGCTCATGCCAGCACCCCCAGCTTTTGATTGCTGAGCCGTAATAGTCCGCTGTGGCTGTGCGGTCAGTTGTCCGTCCCTTTGCCCGCTGATGGACCTTTGGGTTCTTTCCAGTTTGTGGCTATTACAGATTAAGCTTCCACGAATATTCATATGCGTGTGTGTGTGTGTGTGTGTGTGTGTTTGTTTAATCTTCATCTGAGGATGCTTTTCCATTGATTTTTAGACAGAGTGGAAGAGAGAGGGAGAGACAGAGAGAAACATCGATGTGAGAGAAACACACCGATTGGTTGAAACTGCCCCTGCCTCCTCCTAGTGGCTGGGCATCTTTTGTTTCCCACCAGCAAGGTCCGAGAGTCCCGTGGCTCCCGCCCCACCAGCACTTGGTGCGGCCCCTCTGTACGTCCAGCCGTTCTGGTAAGTCCAGAGCAGCGATCTCCACCGTTCACCTCCTCGCGCACAGACTGATGTCCGCACTTCTGCAGCACGCCTGAAAATACACATTTCTGCCCGTCTGACAAGCCAGTAGGCATCTTCTTTATTCATTCACGCGCACGGCTGCTGTCCTGGCTGCTGTCATTTGTTAGTTTGACGATCGGAAAGAGGCCCGTGCCCCTGCCCAAATCGCCAGGTACTGCGAGTTCTAAACGCCACCGCGGCATGCCGTTCGGAAATCTCCGGCACAGAGCGGTGTCTCTCGGTGGTTTTAGTTGGCGTCTCCCCGATGGCTTTGATGGTAGCATCACGTCGTGGGATTATTTGCCATGGACAAATCTTCTGTGAAAGTCTGTGCGGATCTTTTGCCCAGTTTCTAATGGGTCGTTCCTGATGGCAGTTGTGAGCGGTCTTTGTGACGCGTTGGAGTCCTTTATCAGACACGAGCCTCGAAGTCTGTTGCTTGTCTTTTCATTCTTTTAATAGCATACGTTTATCATCTCGATGAAGCCTTACTTACCAATTATTTTTATGGGTCCTGCTTTACTAAGGGAAAAAAAAAAACAAAAAGACGTTGCCTAACCTAAGATCACAGCGATGTTCTCGTTTCCTTCTGGAAGATTCGTAGCAGGTCTGGAGCGGGATCCACTTTGCTCTTCGGAAGAGGGGTTTGCCTGTCTGAAGTCCTTTGCATTGACACATGCATCTTAGCGGCAACTTGGCAATGTCTACAAAACACTGGCCGGGCTTGAGTGTCTACAAGAATGCTTGCCAGGCTTGCGTTGAATCTGCCGATCGATTTGGGGAGAAAAGCCACCGTCACAATATCGAGTCTTCTGAACCATTAACACGGTCTATTCATCCATTTATTCAGGTCTTTTTAGATTTCCCTCTCCCATGTTTTATAGTTTTTCACATGCGGGTCTTGTGCTTCTTTTGGCAAAATTACCCCCAAATATTTTATAGTTTTTATGTGTCTCCTGAGAGTAATAGAAGCAACCATTCGTGTTAGCTTTCGGTGACACCTTCTATTGTTTCTTTCTGAAGACAAGAGCAAGGATGTACATTTATTTTTATCCGCCACCTCCTCCCCCCGCCCCCCCACCCCCACCCCCCCGCACACACACGAAATGGAGCAGAACACGGTGTTCCGCAGTTTGCTTTTCTCTCTCTGTACAGAGCCCGCCTCCCCCGGGACAGCGTGCGCCCCCGCTCCACAGGTGGTCTGCCGTGCATGAACCGGTGCCCTAGGGCGGACGCATGGGTGGCCCCTAGTCCCCTGCTGTCCCAGCTGGTGCTGCAGGGAATGCCCCTGCGTGTGCACGTCTTTTGGGGTCTCGCCTGGAATTCACTGAATACCGTTAGTGGGCCGAGCCCTGCACGACCCACAGGAGGCTGAGGAACAGATCTGACCCGGCCCGGCCCAGCTGGCGAGGAGGGCCCGGCCGCCAACATGGAGTGTGCCGGAAACACACCTTCACAGAGCCCGGGGCGGGGGGGCTGTCTGGGGAGGGGCCTTCCTGCTCATGGTCAAGTTTGTTCCTCCTCCGTGGCCAGATTTGGTGGCTTTTGTGGGAAGGAGGGTAGGACTTGGCAGGCAGAGAGCATATTCTGACATGGGAGGGGTCACAGGGGAGGTGATGGAAGCTGGAGGCTCCCCTGTTGGGGGAGAGAGACCTCCACGTGGGCAGCGAGGTCAGGGAGGGAGCCCCAGGCGACGGGCCGGAGGAGGACACGGCGCATGTTGGAGGCGTGTGCACAGAGGGCCATCACGCAGGCCTGTGGATGCGGGAGGCTGTCCCCGTCCCGGGCCGGCCAGTGGTGCGGACGTTAGGCGTGGGTGCCCTGGAGCAGGAGTTTGAACCCTAATCCTGCATCGTGGGCCAGGGGAAGGCGAGAAGGTGGCAGCCACCACGTAGTGGGCGGCAGCAGCCTTGCTGGGGTGGCCATTGTCAGTGACGTGACTCCCCCAAAGCTCCTTCATCCGGGCTGGAGAGGGAGACAGTTTGTACCCTTCCTCTGGACACGGGGAGGAGAAGGGTGAGCTCACGTTAGCTGTTCGAACGTCAAGGCCAGGGTGAGGGGGGTGGCGCGAGAGCGATTCTAGGGCTCATTGAGACCTGGAGCCTGCAGGGCTCAGCTCCGGGGTGTTCGTTGGCCTCTGTGGGCACACTGGCCTGCGCACACGTGTACACACACGCCCGCGCGCTCACACACATGCTCTCACACACATACACTCACACACGTGCTCTCACACACATGCACTCACACACATGCTCTCACACACATGCACTCACACACATGCACTCACACACATGCACTCACACACATGCGCTCACACACATGCACTCACACACATGCACTCACACACATGCACTCACACACATGCGCTCACACACATGCACTCACACATGCACTCACACACATGCACTCACACACATGCTCTCACACACATGCACTCACACACATGCACTCACACACATGCACTCACACACATGCTCTCACACACATGCACTCACACACATGCACTCACACATGCACTCACACACATGCTCTCACACACATGCACTCACACACATGCACTCACACACATGCACTCACACACATGCACTCACACACATGCACTCACACACATGCACTCACACATGCACTCACACACATGCACTCACACACATGCACTCACACACATGCACTCACACACATGCACTCACACACATGCTCTCACACACATGCACTCACACACATGCACTCACACACATGCACTCACACACATGCACTCACACACATGCACTCACACACATGCACTCTCACACATGCACTCACACATGCGCTCACACACGCGCTCACACACATGCACTCACACACATGCACGCGAACCGGAGGGTCTCAGGAGGTGGAGGAAACGAAGGAGTGAACGAACAAGCACACTTTTCACCTAACCCCCTGCACTTGGCTCCGAGGGCCCGGCGAGGCCAGCAGGCAGGCCGACCGGGCCCAGGTGCCAATGGAAACCCTCACCGGCTATTTTTGGGCCGAGTGACCCACCGCTTCCAGTGACCTGCTCCTGAATGGCGGGCGTCTCATGTCGCGAAGCCTCGGGAACAGTGACATCACGCGCGGCCGGGCGCCCCCACACGTGGCGAACTGCAGAGCGAGCCGAGCCCCGAGTGCAGGAGCCGGAGGAGCGGGCCAGGCGGCAGGAGCTCAAATGGCAAAGCTGAGGCGTCTGCGAGGAAAAGAACTGACGGGAGAGGCCCGTTACTCAGCCTTTTGTCTGGGGGGGCTGGGCGCCTTCCTCGCCCTGCGGGCGGCCTGTGCCCGGAGCGCGGGTCTCTCTGAGGTGGGGAGTGGGTGGCGGGGTGAAGGGCCTCCCACTGCGGATTGCGTTCTCTCCGGAGGAACTTGCTTTATCCTGAAGAATAACGGCCTCTGAGGCACCGGTTCAGCGTCTCTTAAAGATACAGTCACTTTAATTGACTCCAGAGCGGGAGGGCGAGAGAGAGAGAGAGAGAGAGAGAAACATCGGTGATGAGAAAGAACCATCGATGGGCTGCCTCCCGCACGCTCCCCGCTGGGGGTCAAGCCGGCCGCCGGAGTCTGCGCCGGCTCCATCAGGACTCGAACCCGACCTCCTGGTTCGCAGGTTGATGTGCTCAGCCACTGACCCACACTTGGCTGGCTCAGCCCTTTGTAAAAATATATATATATTTTTTTTTTTTTTTTAAATATATTTTATTGATTTTTCACAGAGAGGAAGGGAGAGGGACAGAAAGTCAGAAACATCGATGAGAGAGAAACATCGATCAGCCGCCTCTTGCACACCCCCCGCTGGGGATGTGCCCGCAGCCACGGTACATGCCCTTGGCCGGAATCGAACCCGGGAACCTTCAGTTCACAGGCCGACGCTCTATCCACTGAGCCAAACCGGCTTTGGCAAAAAAAAAAATTTTTTTTTTAATTGATTTTTTTTCACAGAGAGGAAGGGAGAGGGATAGAGAGCTAGAAACATGGATGAGAAAGAAACATCGATCAGCTGCCTCCCGTACACCCCCCACCGGGGATGTGCCCGCAACCAAGGTACATGCCCTTGACCGGAATCGAACCTGAGCCAAACCGGTTTCGGCTGGCTCAGCCCTTTTTGATTAAGCTGGTGACCCCTGTACTCACTGGGGCACTGGAGTGCGTCACCAATGCAGATCGACTTCCTTCTCCCCCTGCGGGTCCTCTGCCCACTGCTTCCCCAGTGAGTTCTGCCCGCTCAGCACGGAGCGAGCCGGAGAGGGCAGACCCGCCTCCGGGCCCTCGGCTCCCGGAGCCCCGACGCCGGCGAGAACGCAGGCCCCGCGCACATGAGCGCCCCGCACGGAAAGCTTTGCTCTGCCAGCCACAGGGTCTCCCAGCGTTAGCGGGACGTTTCGGGCCATCGTCCTTTGCTGCGGGAGCTGTCCTGTGTGCTGCAGGGTGGTTGTTAGCACCCCTGCCCCCCACCGACTTGGTGCCAGGAGCTCCCCCCAGTGTGATGGCCGGGTCTCCGGACAAGGCCAGCCGTCGCCTCGGGGACAGCGTGGCGCCTGCCTGAGGCCCGCTGGCTTCCAGAGCCTGAGAGAGGCCGGGGTGCCCCCCGCTCTCTGCCGGCTGGTCTTGGTTTTACGTGCTCTGAGCTGAATGACACCTCGAACTGGGCACTCACCCGTCGTCTTGGGGCTCCCGCTTTCTCATCTGGAAAGTGAATGGGTTCAGGCTCCGTGACCAGGACGGGCAGTGGAGGGCGTGAGGAGCAGGAGACCCCCGTGGCATTTCATAGTCGGGTCCCCAGCCCCTCCCAGCCTCGCCTGTGAAATGGGTTGACAGTCCCTAACTTGTAGGCTGGCCGAGATAATGGGATGAGAAGGAGCTGGGGCCTAACAGGGAACCTGGCACACGCTAGACGTGCAGCCAGCCCCCTTCCCCTCCCCCACTCGCCGTGCCCTTTCTGCCACGTTCTTCTCACGGCGCGTGGCCACCGCGAATCTCATGGCCGCATCACCGCGGTGAGGGGCTGACTAATGCGAGCCGGAGAGGACGGCTCACTTCCTGGTCTGTCACACGCCTGGCTTCTCACCACCTTCCCTGTGGCCCATTTTCTCAGTGGCACTCACTGCTGACTCACTGGGCTTGTGGTCAGCTCTGAGCCCAGGGTCTTTTTCAGCTCTCCCTTCACCCCGCCCCCCACTCCCCAGCTCGGATTTTGTAGCGTGGGAATGGGATCGTTATTAGAGAACATTCTGTCCAGGGGGCCCTAAACAGGGAGCCAACGCCATTGGTAGACGGACAGCCTCATGGGGGCATGGGCCGCTTGCCCACCTCGGTGGGTACTTAGTGAAGATCTGTTGAATGAATTAATGTGTTTTGAATGGGCCCCTGTCTTCCAGGAAGCTCCCCCTTGCTCTTTGGGGATTTTTTTGTATTTTTTTTTAACATATTTTATTTATTTATTTTACAGAGAGGAAGGGAGAGGGATAGAGAGTTAGAAACATTGATGAGAGAGAAACATCCATCAGCTGCCTCCTGTACACCCTCTACTGGGGATGTGCCCACAACCAAGGTATATATATACCTTTGACCAGATCGAACCTGGGACCTTTTAGTCCACAGGCTGACGATCCACTGAGCCAAACCGGTTATGGCTGAGGTAGCATCCTTGGAAAAGCAAGTAAACGAGACGTTAAGACTTTACTTTACCAGTGGTTGAGCTCTAAGCGGATTCCCACAGGTACAGGGGAGTGGAAGGTCTGTGGCCTTCGGGGTTTGAATCCTACCTTTACCAGCCGTGGGCTTGGTGACTTGGGGCAAGTTGCTTCTGGCTAAACTGGGAAAACGGGGATCAGAGTCTGCCAGGGCTCCTGCGAACATTAAAGTCAGACACAGTACACGTGTGAGAGAGCCGCGTGCCGGAACCGCCCGCTCGCTCAGTCCGGCGCACACCCCTTCGATGGCCATTGCCTCCCCGAGTTCGGTCCCCGTCTCACCTCCTCTCTCAGACCTTCGTTCACCCAGCCTTCCTCCCCTCCCACTTCCAGCAGAGACACGCTCTACCGAGCGCCAAGGACTCTCGGCAAACGTTTGTCAAGCCAGCTCTTCAAATGCAGATGCCTGCAGCTTCTAGTTCAAACCCCACAACTGCCCCACTGGCGCCCCCTTTCCGACTCGGGACATCGTCCCGCGTGGTTGGGCTGTCCCGTCTCTCTCGCTCCTCCCGTCTCTGAGAGTTCCGGACTCTTCACTTGCCCTCATGACCTTGATGTTTTGCCAAGTGCTGACCCGTCATTAGGTAACCTGCCCCTCCGGGTGGATTTGTTCATGTTTTCTCGTGATTCATGCCAGGCTGTGCGTTTGGAGCAAGATCTCCACAGGCGTGATGGTGTGGGGGACCATGACATGTCTCCTCCTGGTGACACTCACTCAGTCACTCGGTTGCTATGATGTCTGCCAAGTTTCTCCACAGTCAAGTCACACTTTCTCCTCTTATAGTTAACTAGTGGCTCGGTGCATGATATTCATGCACAGGAGGGGTATGTGTGTCCCTCAGCCCAGCCTGCACCCTCTCCAATCTGGGACCCCTCAAGGGATGTCTAACTGCCCATTTTGGCCTGATCCCACTGGGCCTAAACAGGCAGTCGGACATCCTTCTCACAATCCAAGACTGCTGGCTTTCAACTGCTCCCTGCCTACCTGCCTGATTGCCCCTAACCGCTTCTGCCTGTCAGCCTGATCAACTCCTAACCACTCCCCTGCCAGCCTGATCCGTACATAACTGCTCCCCTACTGGCCCAGTTGCCCCCAACTGCCCTCCCCTGCAGGTCTGGTTGCCCCCAACTTCCCTGCCTTGCCGGCCTGGTCACCCCTAACTGCCCTCTCCTGCCAGCCCAATTGTCCTTAACTGCCCTCCCCTGCTGCCTGGTCACCCCCAACTACCCTCCTCTGCTAGCCTGGTCACCCCCAACTGCCCTCCCCTGCAGGCCTGGGTCACCCTCCAACTGACCTCTCCTGCAGGCCTGATTACCCCCATCTGCCCTCCCCTGCAGGCCTGGTCCCTCCCCTGCTGGCCATCTTGTGGTGGCCATTTTGTGTCCACATGGGGGCAGGATCTTTGACCACATGGAGGTGGCCATATTGTGTTGGAGTGGTGGTCAGTTTGCATATCACCTTTTTATTACATAGGATAAGGATTTGTGGGGAGGAACTTTGAAGGTGCATCCATGTCCCGTTCCTCCACAAACTTCTGATGGATTCATTTCTTTGTATCCATATAGAGCCTGGGCTTCCTGTCTCATCCAGTGAGTTACGGTCTCTTACTGTGGTCATGGACTTGAGTGTTCCCGCTGTCCTCTCTCTGGCCAGCGGAGCCCCCCTGAGCTGGCTTCTTGTCCTGTTACGTCCCCATTGCTCGTTGGGCATAAGGTGATGCTCCACGTTCATCTTGCGTTTCCCCTGCCCAGCCCTGGAATGGGCCGTTTCTCCAGGAAGCTGGTTTCTCTGAGGAAATGGTAACATGACATGTCAGCCAGAGGCCCCCATTGCTCTCCGGCTGTCAGTTCCTGGACCCTCTCTGTGGAACGCGCTGGGCACACAGGAACATGTGATACGCATACGTCCCCATGGCGATGTCTGTATTGTGTATGTTGGAAATCACGAATTCACAGCGACCCCCCCACCCAATCTCCTCGCTCACACCACAGGGTTTTCCTGCTTTTCTCTTTGCCCACCCCCCAACGGTGAGGCCCCGACCCCGTCATCCCACAGTGTTCACTTACTTAATCAGTCCCCTGTGTGTGACACTCCGTCCCTCCCTCCTCACCCTTCCCGGTTCTGATCCTCTCTCTGCCCTGGGCCACCCCCACCTCGTCACCCAGAGCCGCCTCTGCTTCTATAAAACTCCCAGTTTTGAGACGATGGGTCAGATGGTTTTTATATTTATTCATCTTCATTGATTTCAGAAAAGAAGGAAGAGGGGCATAGAAACATCAATGATGAGAGGATCATTGATTGGCTGCCTCCTGCACGCCCCCCACCGGGGACCGAGCCCACAACCCGGGCGTGTGCCCTTGACTGGGAATCGAACCGTGAGCTCCTGCTTCACAGATCGACACCCAGCCCCTGAGGCACAGCGGCCAGTAGTCCCCATGTTTTTAAACCGGGAGGTCCAGAGTCCGTATTCACGGGACCAGGAAGCTGGACCGCAGGGGCCTGCCGGGTACCACGTGCCAATGAAGGAAGCCTCCAGCACCCGGGACTGAGCCTTCGCGTGGCCTCTGCTGTCGCTGTTCTCGTTATGTGGGCCGCTCTTGGTCTGCACCCCCCTTCCCCCCGTCCTCCTGCCCTGCTCAGACGTCACCTCCTGTAGGAAGCTTCCGGATTCCACGGGTGCCCTTTCCGGCCTCTCCCGGGCCCCGGCCGACCCCGTGCTGAGCACCACCGCCTTCTCCTTGCATTTCCTGTGTCTGCTGCAGAACCACAGGCACAAGGGCCAATTTATCTCCGTGTCCCAGCGCCTAAACCAGGGCCCAGCACACAGTAGGTGCTCATAAATGTCACTCAGATGAGCATCAGTAATAGGACCAGCAGCCGAAACTTGGTTTGGCTCAGTGGATAGAGCGTTGATCTGCGGACCGAAAGGTCCCGGGTTCGATTCCGGTCAAGGGCATGTACCTTGGTTGCAGGCACATCCCCAGTGGGGGGTGTGCAGGAGGCAGCTGATCGATGTTTCTCTCTCATCGATGTTTCTGACTTTCTATCACCCTTCCTCTCTGTAAAAATCAATAAAATACATATTTAAAAAAATAGGAACAGCAGTACTCAAATAAGACTTCCTGGGCCCCAGGCCGGGTCTGGGTGCTTCATGTGCTCACTCCCTCCGTTCCTAACCCCAGCCTGTGAGAGAGTTGGGATTGTCGCCCCATTTTGCAGATGGCGGAACTGAGGCACAGGGAGGCTAAGACAAGTGACGTGGCCCAGGTCACACGGGGGCAGAGTCGCCTTTAAACCCCGACAGGGAGACTCTGCAGGACCAGCTCTTACCTCTCACGTGCCTGTCACGGGAAAGGGGTGAGCGTTTTCGGCATGAGGGAGGTGAGTCGGTGTGGGTGGGTGAGTCACACGGTCCCCACCCCTCGCACACACTCCCAGCCCCAGTTTCTGGTGCCCTCAGGGGCCCTGGCACCCGGCTGAGCAGGTAGGGGAGAAAGTGGCACCTTTCAGTGTGGCGGCCGGCAGGAACTGTCTCTCCCCTGAGGTCTTAGGACACCAGTGCACGAGCTGTCAGAGCGAGCGCGGGAGGCAGCATCGTGTCTACACAAGACGTGCGAGTCATCGCCAGCTCTCCCGGTCCCTGGAGAGGCACCGTGCCAGCCATCACCCAGCAGGCCAGAGCAGTGGCTCTTCACCACGCCCGGCTCCAACCAGCGCCTGGGAATGTCGCCCGTGGACGCGGAGCCCCGTGGCTAGAACGTGGCGCGCGAGAGCCGTCTGCCCAGGGCCGAGTGTGGAGGAGGTAGCCAGTACACGAGGAGCCTCCCTGTGGGTGCTCCGTGTCGGCTCCCCCAGGCACTGATGTCCCTCACCCCTCAATCGCCTGGCGGTGTGGTCGTGTGGGAGCCCCGTTTTTACAGACGAGGAAACTGAGGCTCAGAGAGGGGAGCTCACTTGCCTAAAGTCACGCAGCGAGGAAGAGGGCCAGCCATGATCTGAACCCAGGGCAGTCTGACTCAGGGCCTTCTCTTGCACAGCTGGCCAGACTTAATCCCAAGGAGGCCCGAACCCCAAATCCTTCCGCCCACGACCCCTGTCTACGCGGACGGGATCCCTGAGAAGGAAAGGCGAGGGCTCTGTGTCGGGGGCCGAAACCCACAGGAAGCAGCCACAAGCCGAGCTGATGCTGAGACCGGGTCCCGGGCAGGCTTGATGTTGGACTGAAGAAGAATCTCTAAGGGCCTAGCCGGTGTTGCTCAGTGGATAGAGCGTTGGCCCTCAGACTGGAGGGTCCCGGGTTTGACTCCGCTCCGGGGCACGTACCTCGGTTGCAGACTCAATCCCTGGCCCTGGTTGGGGTGCATGTGGGAGGCAGCCAGTCATTGTGTGTCTCACATCAATGTCTCTCTCTCTCTCTGTCCCCCTCCCTGCTGTGCTCTCTCAAAATCAATGGGAAAATAGCCTCGGATGAGGATTAACAACAACAAAACAACAAAGAAGAATCTATGAGGGGGGCACGGGGCCTTGAAGCCGGGGTGGGGACTGGAGGGTGAGGTGGAGAGGTGACGCCGTAACGTCCTGCTCCCTTTATCGTTGGAGAAGCCCCGTGGGGTTCAGTTCGTTCCTGTTGCGTGCCTACTCTGTGCCAGGCCCAAGCTGGGGCCTGGGGAGGTGGCAGGGGGACCAACCCTCACCAGGCCCCTGCCCTCACGAGGCCGACATGCTGATGGGGAAACACCGTCCTAGAAACCCGGCCAGACCAGCCGGCGTGGCTCAGCGGTGAGCGTTAACCCCTGTCGCCTGGACGGTCCTGGTTCGATTCCTGGTCGGGGCACAGGCAGGGTGGCGGCTCAGCCCCAGGCTGGGGTCCTGCAGGAGGCAGCCAATCAGTGATTCTCTCTCATCGTGGATGTTTCTCTCCCGCTCCCTTCCTCTCTGAAATCAACAAAAATACATTTTTTAAAAAGAAACATAACCAGCCGAAACCGGTTTGGCTCAATGGATAGAGCGTCAGACTGCGGACTGAAGGGTCCCGGGTTCGATTCCGGCAAGGGCATGTACCTTGGCTGTGGGCACATCCCCAGTAGGGGGCGTGCAAGAGGCAGCTGATCGATGTCTCTCTCTCATCGATGTTTCTGACTTTCTATCCCTCTCCCTTCCGCTCTGTAAAAAATCAACAAAATATATTAAAAAAAAAAAAAGAAACATAACCAGCCGAAACCGGTGTGGCTCAGTGGATAGAGCGTCGGCCTGCAGACTGAGGGGTCCTGGGTTCGATTCCGGTCAAGGGCATGTACCTTGGTTTCGGGCACATCCCCAGTAGGGAGTGTGCAGGAGGCAGCTGATCGATGTTTCTCTCTCATCGATGTTTCTGACTTTCTATCCTTCTCCCTTCCTCTCTGTAAAAAATCAATAAAATATATTTTTTAAAAAAGAAAGAAACGTAACCAAATGTGGGTCGAGGTCCTTTTAGGTGCCAACCTGTGTCCTGAGGAAGTGGGACAAGGGTAAGGGCAGTGTGGGGGCCCATCAGAGGGGGTGTCCCGCAGGCTCTTGGGGGAGCTGGTCCTGGGAGAGCCGTGGGGCACGCCAGCCACACCCGGCCCCTGCTGCCCAGCCCAGCCCTCTGTGCCCGTCTCACCCCGTCTTCTCTGCTCTCCGCAGGTTTGACATCTACAGGAAGGTGCCCAAGGACCTTACGCAGCCGACGTACACGGGGGCCATCAGTGAGTAGTTCTTCCTGCCCTTCCCCTCCCTCTCCGCTCCCCCCACGCCCCCTGTGCCCACTCCCTGAGCAGCACTGCCGGGCCAGAGGAACGGAGAGGTGGAGGTGGGGAAACATGACAGGCGGCTCGCCAGGCCCTTCCTACAGCTCCTCCTCTCAGCTCTGTCCTCCCCCTCTCCCGTGAGGGTGGCAGCCCGTTTCTGGAACGGGACCCCAGAAACCATTCCTAGTCTCTGCCTGGGAGAGGACACGCGGCTCAGTGGTCAGGAAGGAGCTTCCTTTTCCCTCCAGGCCTTTTAAACTAGTTGCCTTTTTTTACACAAGCATGGTTTTAACCACTTAAAAAAAAAAAATAAAGCCGAAACCGGTTTGGCTCAGTGGATAGAGCATCAGCCTGCGGTCTGAAGGGTCCCGGGTTCGATTCCGGTCAAGGGCATGTACCTTGGCTGTGGGCACATCCCCAGTGGGGGTGTGTGCAAGAGGCAGCTGATCGATGTTTCTCTCTCATCGATGTTTCTAACTCTCTCTCCCTCTCCCTCTGTGTAAAAAACCAATAAAATATATTTAAAAAAAATAAAAAAATCTCATCCCAGTGCTGGGTTCTAAACCTCATTCGTTACTAAAAGGACGCAGGGCTCCCTGGAGAAGTGGCTGCTGTCAGGACCGGGCAGCAGGGGTCCAAAGGAGCCCAGGGTGCCGAGTGCCCCAGGAAGCAGAGAAAAAGATTGGGGTGCGTCGGCCGGACGCCAGCCAGGGAGGTGGCAAACGGAGACCGAGGCTGGGCAGTTGGAGGGACAGAACAAGCGACGGGGTTCCCGGCTCATCGCCCCAGGAAAAGCTCCCTGAGTCCATACCGATCGGGGAGAAGGGGTGCCTCTTCCTCACGGAGGAAGTCCAAAGGCTACGGGAATGTCCCCGTCCGGGAGTCGGAGCTCGGCTCTCGCTGTGGAGCGTGGGCTGCGGAGTGCCTCGCTTGGGAAGAAGTGAGAATGGGCCGCCCCGCGTGGCTCGGGGGCTGAGGGTCGGCCTGTGAACCAGGAGGTCACGGTTCCGCTCCCGGTCGGGGCGCAGGCCCGGGGTGCGGGCTCCGCCCCCCGTGTGGGCGTGCAGGAGGCAGCTGGTCCGTGACTTTCTCATCATCGATGTTTCTCTCTCTTCCTCTCTGAAATCAATAAACATACATTTAAAAAGCGAGAGAGAGAGATGAGAATGGAAGGGAAATAGTCACTTTACTGCGGATACATCAGGGAGATGTCATGTGGGTGTCACAGCGCCCCCTTCCTAAACCCCTCCCCCCCATAGGACGCACTGGGGCGCACTGGGAAGGGCACCTGATCACTGGGGATCTTTCCCCCAAACCACAAGCCGGTGTAATTGTGAGAAAGCATCAGACAGCTCCAGATTGGGGGGTGTCTTACCCGTTTAGCGGGTGGGAGACCTTGGGCCGGTCACGGGCTGACAGTCTGAAGAGCTGACCCAGATCCAAAACACGGCTCGTGACGGCTGCGTGTAAGGTGGGGCCTGGGCAGGTTCCCAGCGTGTAAGGTGGGGGGTGGGAGGGGGGAGGTCGCTGCGGGAACAGGATCTGGCTGAGACCACGGCTTCTTTGGCAATCGCATTGGACAATGACAGCTAAGCCCTTTTGACGAATCTGCAGAGGTTAACGAATGTGCGGGGAAGCTGGAGAAGGGCGTGTGGGACTCTCCGTACCATCTGGCATCTCGCGTGACTCCACAATAAAAAACGTTTGTTCCGGAAAAACGAAAGCACTTCACAAGCACCGTGCAAGCAGGAACGAATGAGCAAGGGTGCTGGGGGGGGGGGGGGGGGGGCCGGGTCCTCGCAGGTCGGGCTGGAGAGTTGCCTCCTCCCTTCGGCGGCCGTGTGGCCTTGGACGACTCACTGGCGTCTTGGGTCTCAGGTCCAGTGTCCCCTCAACTGGCTGTGTGGCGTCCCTGGGTGGGCGCCAAATGTGGAAACCCCTTTCACGACCGGTGAGATTCAGGGTGTCCCGGTTCAGAGTCCGGGTTCTGGAGGAGGCCGCACACAAACGAATAGAGACTCAGAAAAATATTAATTTGGGAAATGGGAGCCAGGTGCTAGCCCAACTCTAGAGGGAGGACTATTACCCGCTCTGGCTTTACCTTCCCTTTGATAAAGATTAAGATCACAAGATACACCCGTCTCCCCCAGCCAGGAAACACCAGTAAAAGCCAATCAGTGAATGTACTTAGGACTAACCGGTGCGGGCTGCTTCAGCCACCAACATCCAGTGACCAGCTCCGACCCCTCAGAGCAGTTAAGGTGGACCAGCCCCCCAACTCCCTGTCCACACTCTCCATCAGCAAAACAACGATCGGCTTCCGGCATGGCTGCCCACTGGCCAGCCTCCTCCTGGGACCACATTCCTCCCGTGCGGGCCCTGAGTCAGTCTCAGAAGAAGCCTTAGCGTCTTGCCCAAACATGGATTGAAAAGCCCTCCAGCGTTTGCACTGTTCGTTCATTCATTCATTCATTCATTCATTCATTCAACAAAGACGTGTTCCGTTATCGCCGCCTCAGAGGCAGGCACCGTGCTAGACCCCGAGGCCGCCGTGGTGCTGGGGGCCGTCTCTGTCCTCTCAGTCGGGGGGGTTGGGGGGACAGGGGAGTGGACACCACCTTTGAGTGACCGGGAGTGTTGGGTCCTCGGTGTCCATCTGCGGCGAGGCCAGGCTTCCTCAGAGCCTTGAACACAGCGCACAGGTCTCAGCGAGAGGCTGTGCCGGCCCCGACTCTGCCTCCAGCCTGGCCTGGAGGAAGGTGTGGGGTCAGTGTTGCAGGCGTGAGGCCAGGGAGGCAGCTAGAGACCTGGACAGACCTAAGTCCGTGTGGACCGCCACAGAGGCCTGCTGGTTTCGGGCTCGTTCATGGCGGCAGCGTCCTCTGGGCTGCTGGGGCTGGACGGGGGAGGGGAGAGGGGTGGAAACGATTCTGAAAAGTGGGTGCCCTGTGAGCTGATGCTGTTGGGGAGGGGGCGTTTGGCCCGCTCACGGGGGTTCTTCTGGCCACATCCTCGCTGCAGTTTGCGGGGATGAAGGGGCGGACGGGAGCCGGGAAACTCAGACTGTCCCCTGCAGGGGATTTGCTCAGCAGCGGGAGAAGGCATTTGAGACTCAGGTGCGGTCACACGGAGGTCTCCACTGAAGTGGCACCTGCTTAGACTGGATTGCTGGGGGAGCAGAGGGTACCCCCGCACTGCTGTCTGCTTTGAGAAAGAAAGGACTTCTGTGTCTGTGCTCCCATGACCGGCAGGGACACGAGGGATCCGGGAGGCAAGAGGGAATGGTGGGGCCTGTGGCAAACTGGCGAGCTCAGACCCCTGTGGGTCCAGGGCCTACGTGCTCTGGAGTAGCCAGAAGCTGGACTTTTACACACGATGTCTGGATGGCTCAATGCTGCCTCCATATTTACAGCACGGACCGCTCAAGCCAAGCAGCCCATTGGCGTCCCCCCTCGGCTGCCTGTTTCCGCCTGACCTCGGCGTTGGATGGCTCTCGGGGAGGAAAGCGGGGCCGGCCCCTCAGAGGGGCTGCCGTCCGGGTTGGTCCACACTGGAGGGCCAGGTCGGGACCAGAGTGGAAGACTTGGCATCCGCCGTATCCACCCGCCTTTTGGGGGTGGGGCTGCTTCATACGGAGATGGGGAGTAGGAAGGGGCGCCCGGCTGGCGTGCTCTGTGGCCGAGCATCGACCTGGGAACCAGAGGTCAGGGTTCGACCCCTGGTCAGGGCGCGTGTCCCGGTGGCCTTCTCCATCTCCAGTGTGGGGCGTGCAGGAGGCAGCCGGTCAGTGATTCTCTCCCATCATGGATGTTTCTATCTCTCCCCCTCTTCCTTCCTCTCTAAAAGAAAAAAAATTCTTTTTGCTCTAGCCGGTTTGGCTCAGTGGATAGAGCGTTGACCTGCAGACTGAAAGGTCCCGGGTTCGATTCCGGTCAAGGGCATGTACCTTGGCTGCGGGCACATCCCCAGAAGGGAATGTGCAGGAGGCAGCTGATCAATGTTTCTCTCTCATCGATGTTTCTGGCTTTCTATCCCTCTCCCTTCCTGACTGTGAAAATCAATAAAATACATTTTTTTAAAAAAAGAAAGAATGCCGAAACCGGTTTGGCTCAGTGGATAGAGCGTCGGACTGCGGACTGAAGGGTCCCGGGTTCGATTCCGGTGGGGGGCATGTACCTTGGCTGCGGGCACATCCCCAGTGGGGGGCGTGCAGGAGGCAGCTGATCGATGTTTCTCTCTCATCGATGTTTCTCTCTCATCGATGTTTCTGACTTTCTATCCCTCTCCCTTCCTCTCTGTAAAAAATCAATAAAATATATTTTAAAAATAAAAAATAAAAAAAGAAAGAAAAAATATTTTTATGCAAAAAAAAAAAGAGTAGGAAGGGGCTGAGGGTGTGCAGGGGGGTCTCTCGCTCCCTCTAGGCAGGGGGGCGGAGGGGGAGGAAGGACATGTGGCCGCCATCATGTGTGCCCTCCACCCTTATTGTGCGTCTCTGTTGTTTCTTGCAGTCTCTGTCTGCTGCTGCCTCTTCATCCTCTTCCTCTTCCTCTCGGAGCTCACCGGATTCATAACCACAGAAGTGTAAGTTACCCCCCACGGGGCATCCCAGAGCGCCCCCAGAGGGGCGGGGGGAGGGCCTGTAACCGGAGAGAAACCTCAGAACCTCCCAGCCCCCTTTCCAAGCCGGGACCACCGCCGCTCCTCTGATTCTTCCAGGGATTTGAAGTTTGAGCAAAAAGGGACGCTGCTGCTTTAAAGCAGGAAGGGGAATCTGGGCCCAGCCTGGGGTGGGCTCCCGGTCCCCAGGTGGACAGAGCTCGGCTGCCGTCTTTGCCGTCCCCCTGGTTGGCCAGGGGGCTTTTTGTGGCTCTGACTCCCCCCGGGGTCATTGGATGCTAAAGCTGGAAGGGGTCGGAGAAAGGGTGCCGCTTCCCACCCAGGGGGCGAGGCTGCTGCTGACCTCAGAGCCCCCCCCCCACTCCACGGAGCCCCGCGCCCCGTTCCCTCGCCCCGTTCCCGGGCCCACACTCGCTGAGGCATCGGGGAGCTTCCTGGCAGCAGCTGACGCATCTCGAGTGCATCCCCGATTCCTAGTAAAGGCTCCGGGCCACATGCAGCCCAGATGCCGACGGAAGGAAGGACTTAGTCACGGCCCCTCTCAGAGGGAATGAGCCCCAGGATCCTCCTGCCCTGGCCAGGGGCTCGAGGCTTCCAGGCCTCTGTGTCCGTGTTTACAACCCAGAGAGCCAGCCCGGCTGAGCCCTGGCCGCTCCTCCGTCCAGCGCTGGAATTTTCTTCCTCCCTCATGGAATGTCTCCGTTTCCTCCGCCGCCCGCTCAGCCCCAGGACCCTGGGGAGCGGGAGCAGCTGCTGGGGCCCAGCGGGGCCTCGTTGCTGCAGGAGCACAGCCGCCTGTAAGCCTCACACAGCCCGCAGCCGGGGCGCTGGGGCGCTGGGGCGCCGGGGCTCAGACAGGCGGGCGCCTGCCCGCAGTCACGCAGCGAGGAGGTGGCCCGCCGGCTTCGCCTCCCCTCAAGTTGTTTCTGGATGCAGCTTCCTGCCCTCCACTCCCCTCCCCGTCCTCCGACCCTGTCTTTAGCCCGGGGGCCCACAGAGTGGGGCGAAATGCACAGGACGGAGCCAGGCCCGGGGCTCCGCAGTTGAGCCTCAACCCACGAACCAGGAGGCCCCAGTTCGATTCGGTTCCCAGTCAGGGCACACGGAGTGGCCGGCTGCGTCCCCGGTTGGGAAGGCAGCCGATCGGCGATTCTCTCTCATCACTGATGTTTCTCTATCCCCCCCACTTCCTCTCTGAAATCCATAAAAACATATTAACACGAAACAAACACAACACCGGAGAAGCACAATAACTCGAGGTCTGCCTGTGTTTTCCCGGGAGGACTGAGGGTGCTGTCTGGGATCAGTAGACCCATGTCTCCATGCATTTGCTCCTTTCAGGTCCCCCCCTCCCCCCAACATTAACACAGCTGTACGGCGCTCAGCACCGGGCATGCTCAGTGCCCGTGAGGGTGCATTTCCTCGTCCCCTCCCTTGAGTTAGAACCGGCCCCCTCGCCCCCCTCCCCTCGGGCTGACGTTGTGAGGGGAGGGCGGCTTCTGAGGCCCATCACGGGGCAGCTGCGAGGCAGGGGTCCCCGCAGGTGAGTTCTGACGTCAGCGCTTGCGTCTGGAGCAGGTGGGGCCCGGCTGCTGGGGAAAGGCGGCTCTAGCAAGCCTGGACGGCTCCCATGTGCCCAGGGCAGGGCTCTCCTTCCCGAGAGCACACTGTTCCCACCGCCTGCACCCCCCTCCCCCCCGCCTGCCCCGACTTCCTCTTCCTGGCTCCTGGGGGCACCCTGGACGCACCGTCCCACCAGGTCCCTGGAGAGGAAGCCAGAGGAGGGTGAGGGAGGAACCCAAACAAGAGGCCATTCATCAAGTGTGTGCCCGAGTCGTGTCCGGCCCCGGGCCCGCGAGCACTTCTCCATCGAGTGTGAGCGGCTGGAGAGAGAGGGAGGGAGGGAGGTGGGGAGGGAGGGGGGGAGGGGGGAGGTGGGGAGGGAGGGAGGGAGGTGGGGAGGTGGGGAGGGAGGGAGGGAGGTGGGAACAGGAAGAGAGGCCTCTCGGGCTGAGGCTCCGTTCAGGACGGTGCAGAGACGCCAAGGCCCCTCACTCCCTGTTGCCGGGTAACCACGTACAGACGCTGCCCACAGGGAGGCTGAGGGGTGCGGGCTGAGGACAGCACGGAGAAACCAGAGGGGAGAGGCCGCTCCCGTGGGGTCTTCCCTCTCGGAAGCTCGCCCGACCCCTGGGGAGTCCTGCCGATTCTTTTCCTTTCCGGAGCAGCCGTCCCTGGCAGCTGTGTGCCCACGGTGGGTCCGCCCCCCAGGCCCTGCCCCGGAAATGAGGTCACGGCGGGTTGACCCCACTGCTCCAAGCCTGGCCTGGGGTCTCGGTGACGTCAGGCGCTATTCGCCTGGCCGGTGGGAGAGAGGAGGGCCTGTCTGTTTGGGTGCTTGGACTCCGGCCTGGGCCCGACAGGCGTTAGTTACGCTTGGGAAAGGGCCCCCCGGGGTGCTCTGAGGCCCGACTTTCCAGGGCGGCAGGCACCCTCTCCTCTCGGGAGAACGTGGCCACGGAACATTCCAGCCTTTGGCTGCCCAGGCTGTGGCTGCTCTTAATTATTAACCTGGTGAGGATTTTTTTTTAATATATCTTACTGACTTTTTTTACAGAGGAAGGGAGAGGGTTAGAGAGTCAGAAACATCGATGAGAGAGAAACATCGATCAGCTGCCTCCTGCACACCCCCTACTGGGGATGTGCCCGCAGTCAAGGTACACGCCCTTGACCGGAATCGAACCTGGGACCCTTCAGTCTGCAGGCCGATGCTCTGTCCACTGAGCCACACCGGTGCGGGCAGCCTGATGCCGGGGCGGGGGGGGGGGGGGGTTATAATAGGAAACCAGCAGCCGGACCTCTCCGTTGACGATTTGTAGCATAATACGCCTCGTCATTTCCAGTTCTGAACGTGAATCGTAGGCGACCTGGTGCCAGCCACCCAGGTTCGCAATTTACGATCATCAGCTCGTCCCGTCTCACAAAATCCCTTGACGCGGGCACCACTGTTCGCGTCAGCCCCACTTGACAGCTGGGGAAACCGAGGCAGCGGGCGGCTAAAGCCACAGTGCGCTGTGAAGCGGTGGAGCCAGGGCATCGCCTGGCCTGTCTCCCGCCTTCCCCGCCCCCGGCATTTGGCTCCGAGCGCCGCAGCCGCTGCTCCTCGGTCAGAGTGGTTGACCCCCGGGGGCTGGATGGTCCCTCCAGGTGAGGTGGCCGCGCAGTTGGGGCTCCAGGAGGACCGCCCGCCCAGGGGGCACTGGTGGGGTACCGGCCAGTCGCAGCTCCCCTGGCAGGCCCAGAGCGAGGAGGCCAGCAGCTGAACGGGAGGAGGAGCTGACGCCCCCCTCGGAGCCCAGAGATCCACCCTGGGTCCTGGTTTGGGAGCCGGGCCGGTGGAGAGCCAGGCAGCCACGTGAGGGGGGTGGGGGGGGGGGGCTCCAGGCCTCAGCACAGTGGCAGGTCTGGTTCATGCCTCTAAAGCTCACATCTTCAGAAGAGGGGGCCCCGGCCGAAACTGGTGTGGCTCAGTGGATAGAGCATTGGCCCGTGGACTGAAAGGTCCCAGGTTCGATTCCGGTCAAGGGCATGTACCTTGGTTGTGGGCACATCTCCAGTAGGGGGTGTGCAAGAGGCATCTGATCGATGTTTCTCTGTCAGTGATGTTTCTAACTCTCTACCTCTCTCCCTTCCTCTCTGTAAAAAATCAATGAAATATATTTTTTAAAAAAGAAGAAGAGGGGACCCCGGAGCCAGGGCCCAGGTGAGGAGGCCGGCGATGGCCCAGGGCAGAGGGGCTGGGGGTCCTAGCACAGGGGCCTCGGAGAAGGTGTGGGGGCAGGACTGGGTGTCAGCGAAGGGCTGATTTGGGGGCATCGTGACACCTGGGATGGTCAGGGCATCAAACTGCACGCGCTCGCTTGCGTAGCCTGCGTCTCCCCCCTCGCACCCCGCCCTTGCTTGGGGCCCCACCGCCGTGTAAGTTTCCGTTAAACCAGCTCAGAGCGCGGAGCTCGGGGACTCTGGGCAGGAATCCGAACTATTCGAGTGCTCTTTTAAAAGCAAATAAAATTGTTTTCCGTAGATGTCATCGGACTCACGCCTCAGCCGAGAATCTCAAGGCCCCTCCGTGGCATTCCGCCTACACTCCCCCCCCCCCCCCCCCCCCGCCACACACCTCCCCAGTTCCTCTCTCCTCTCCCTACATGGCTAAGGCTCTCCCCCTGCGCCCCCACACCATCCGCAGACTCTCTGACGCTGTCTGGTGTCCCCCACCAGGAATGTGCCCCCCACCCCACCAGCGCCGCCGGTTACTCCCCCCTCATTCCGTCCGCAGGGACGGCGAACCCCTGCTTGGTGCCGGCGGCTCAGCCCTCCTCTCGCGGGGAGTGGCCGGTGGTGGCAGAGGGAGGCTTTGGGGGCACAAAGGGAGTGGAGTCCCTGAGCACCTCCAGACCCTGTGGCTGTTTGGCCCGGGGTGGGGGTGAGCACCTGACAATGATCAGTAAGACAGCAATGGTGGGCGCCCCTTGTGCCTCCGTTTTTCCATTGATCGCTGTCCCACCCCGTGTCACTGGGTCCCGGGGCTCCAGGTTCAGACCCCGCCTCCACCTCTTCTTGACTGTGACCTTGGCCAGGCTGTCTGGTTCCATCCTGGTGAAAAGAAAAGGTACCCCCTGTGGAACCGGGCTGGTTCCATGGATTAAACGAGACACGGCCTTGGGGGAGCCTGGCACCTTCGGGGAGCCCAGGACGGGACGTCTCCTCTGGTTCGTTGTGAGAGAGGCCGGCTTTCACGCGGGCCTGGGACTCACCAGGCCTGTGCTTGGTGCCTTACACACATGAGCACACTTATTTATGTATTTGTTATTTTAAATATGTCTTTTACTGATTTCAGAGAGGAAAGGGAAGGGGAGGGGGAAACATCAGTTGATGCGAGAGAATCATTGATCGGCTGCCTCCTGCACGCCCCCCACCGGGGATCAAGCTGGAAACTTGGGCCCCGACCGGGAATCGAACCGGGACTCCTGGTTCGCAGGTCGGCTCCTCCAGGCCGGCCGGCCGGGCTCGGAGGCCTGTCTCTCCACCGCATAGAGAGTTCCACCCGTTTCACAGGCTCATGGCTGGAAAGCGACTTGCCCCGGGCCCCCCAGCTTCTGGGTGGCAGAGCCAGGGATGGGGGGAACCTACATCAGCCTGTGGCTGCCCCGGGGGCTTCTCGTCACACTCCCTGGTGACAGGAGGAACAGGCCCCCCAGATCCCCATAAAATTAATGTTTGCTCCACAGGGCCCTTAAAGGCACCTGCGAAAACCAGTTCAGCCGGGCACGAGGGAGCCGGCCGGGCAGGCCCCTGGGTGACGTGGGGGGGCGGCAGGAAGCCAGCGGCTGGACCGTCGCCTGGGACTCGCCGGGGGATGGCCGCGTGGACCTGGGGCGGCACAGGTGGCTGCGCCGTTCACCCCACAGCCCGGCCCAGCCTCGTAACCAGACCGGCCCGGGCTCGGCATCCCCCCAGCCCCTCTGCTCCTCAGCCCCTCAGCCCCTCTATCTGGGCAGCACTGGGGAGCCGGGGCCCTGGGCTGGGAGGGCCTCTGCGGGGGGCCCCAGGGTGTGCTCACCTGGCGCCACACCTGAGGCTCACCTGGCTCTGGAGTGAGGTCACCTGCCGGATTGCCAAGGGGTGACATCAGCCCACAATCCCTTGGTGCTGCCGGGCCGCCTCCCAGTGGGGGAGGTGAGCAGCTTCAGGACGAGCCTCGCTGGGCTGGGAAGGGAGGCCGGGGCTCTCCCTGGGTGACCGGTGACCGGTGACCGTCCTGTTAATCACCCCAAAGTCTCGTCCTGCAACAGCCTGCTGAGCTGCGATGTGAGGCCGGGCGGGGGGCGGGCGCTGAAGCACTGGGCTGAGATGTCATCCG
>CM050516.1:4977500-5015000 GCA_027563665.1 Antrozous pallidus | reverse complement strand
GTGTGGCCTCAGAGGGGAGAGAGTGTGGCATCAGAGGGGAGAGAGTGTGGCATCAGAAGGGAGAGTGTGTGGCATCAGAGGGGAGAGTGTGTGGCCTCAGAGGGGAGAGTGTGTGGCCTCAGAGGGGAGAGAGTGTGGCATCAGAGGGGAGAGAGTGTGGCATCAGAAGGGAGAGTGTGTGGCATCAGAGGGGAGAGTGTGTGGCATCAGAGGGGAGAGTGTGTGTGATCAGAGGGGAGAGTGTGTGTGATCAGAGGGGAGAGTGTGTGTGATCAGAGGGGAGAGTGTGTGTGATCAGAGGGGAGAGTGTGTGGCCTCAGAGGGGAGAGTGTGTGTGATCAGAGGGGAGAGTGTGTGGCCTCAGAGGGGAGAGTGTGTGGCATCAGAGGGGAGAGTGTGTGTGATCAGAGGGGAGAGTGTGTGGTATCAGAGGGGAGAGTGTGTGGCATCAGAGGGGAGAGTGTGTGGCATCAGAGGGGAGAGTGTGTGGCCTCAGAGGGGAGAGTGTGTGGCATCAGAGGGGAGAGTGTGTGTGATCAGAGGGGAGACTGTGTGGTATCAGAGGGGAGAGTGTGTGGCATCAGAGGGGAGAGTGTGTGTGATCAGAGGGGAGAGTGTGTGTGATCAGAGGGGAGAGTGTGTGTGATCAGAGGGGAGAGTGTGTGTGATCAGAGGGGAGAGTGTGTGTGATCAGAGGGGAGAGTGTGTGTGATCAGAGGGGAGAGTGTGTGGCCTCAGAGGGGAGAGTGTGTGGCCTCAGAGGGGAGAGTGTGTGGCATCAGAGGGGAGAGTGTGTGTGATCAGAGGGGAGAGTGTGTGGCCTCAGAGGGGAGAGTGTGTGTGATCAGAGGGGAGAGTGTGTGGTATCAGAGGGGAGAGTGTGTGTGATCAGAGGGGAGAGTGTGTGTGATCAGAGGGGAGAGTGTGTGGCCTCAGAGGGGAGAGTGTGTGGCCTCAGAGGGGAGAGTGTGTGGCATCAGAGGGGAGAGTGTGTGTGATCAGAGGGGAGAGTGTGTGTGATCAGAGGGGAGAGTGTGTGTGATCAGAGGGGAGAGTGTGTGTGATCAGAGGGGAGAGTGTGTGTGATCAGAGGGGAGAGTGTGTGGCCTCAGAGGGGAGAGTGTGTGGCCTCAGAGGGGAGAGTGTGTGGCCTCAGAGGGGAGAGTGTGTGGCATCAGAGGGGAGAGTGTGTGTGATCAGAGGGGAGAGTGTGATCAGAGGGGAGAGTGTGATCAGAGGGGAGAGTGTGTGATCAGAGGGGAGAGTGTGTGTGATCAGAGGGGAGAGTGTGTGGCATCAGAGGGGAGAGTGTGTGTGATCAGAGGGGAGAGTGTGTGTGATCAGAGGGGAGAGTGTGTGGCATCAGAGGGGAGAGTGTGTGTGATCAGAGGGGAGACTGTGTGGTATCAGAGGGGAGAGTGTGTGTGATCAGAGGGGAGAGTGTGTGTGATCAGAGGGGAGAGTGTGTGGCCTCAGAGGGGAGAGTGTGTGGCCTCAGAGGGGAGAGTGTGTGGCATCAGAGGGGAGAGTGTGTGTGATCAGAGGGGAGAGTGTGTGTGATCAGAGGGGAGAGTGTGTGTGATCAGAGGGGAGAGTGTGTGTGATCAGAGGGGAGAGTGTGTGTGATCAGAGGGGAGAGTGTGATCAGAGGGGAGAGTGTGATCAGAGGGGAGAGTGTGTGATCAGAGGGGAGAGTGTGATCAGAGGGGAGAGTGTGATCAGAGGGGAGAGTGTGATCAGAGGGGAGAGTGTGATCAGAGGGGAGAGTGTGATCAGAGGGGAGAGTGTGTGGCATCAGAGGGGAGAGTGTGTGGCATCAGAGGGGAGAGTGTGTGGCATCAGAGGGGAGAGTGTGTGGCATCAGAGGGGAGAGTGTGTGGCATCAGAGGGGAGAGTGTGTGGCATCAGAGGGGAGAGTGTGATCAGAGGGGAGAGTGTGTGGCAGCAGAGGGGAGAGTGTGTGGCATCAGAGGGGAGAGTGTGTGGCATCAGAGGGGAGAGTGTGTGTGATCAGAGGGGAGAGTGTGTGGCATCAGAGGGGAGAGTGTGTGGCATCAGAGGGGAGAGTGTGTGGCATCAGAGGGGAGAGTGTGTGTGATCAGAGGGGAGAGTGTGTGTGATCAGAGGGGAGAGTGTGTGTGATCAGAGGGGAGAGTGTGTGGCATCAGAGGGGAGAGTGTGTGTGATCAGAGGGGAGAGAGTGTGGCATCAGAGGGGAGAGTGTGTGGCATCAGAGGGGAGAGTGTGTGGCCTCAGAGGGGAGAGTGTGTGTGGCATCAGAGGGGAGAGTGTGTGGCCTCAGAGGGGAGAGTGTGTGGCCTCAGAGGGGAGAGTGTGTGGCCTCAGAGGGGAGAGTGTGTGGCATCAGAGGGGAGAGTGTGTGGCCTCAGAGGGGAGAGTGTGTGTGGCATCAGAGGGGAGAGTGTGTGGCCTCAGAGGGGAGAGTGTGTGGCCTCAGAGGGGAGAGTGTGTGGCCTCAGAGGGGAGAGTGTGTGGCATCAGAGGGGAGAGTGTGTGTGATCAGAGGGGAGAGTGTGTGTGATCAGAGGGGAGAGTGTGTGTGATCAGAGGGGAGAGTGTGTGTGATCAGAGGGGAGAGTGTGTGTGATCAGAGGGGAGAGTGTGTGATCAGAGGGGAGAGTGTGTGATCAGAGGGGAGAGTGTGATCAGAGGGGAGAGTGTGATCAGAGGGGAGAGTGTGTGGCATCAGAGGGGAGAGTGTGTGGCATCAGAGGGGAGAGTGTGTGGCATCAGAGGGGAGAGTGTGTGGCATCAGAGGGGAGAGTGTGTGGCATCAGAGGGGAGAGTGTGTGTGATCAGAGGGGAGAGTGTGTGTGATCAGAGGGGAGAGTGTGTGTGATCAGAGGGGAGAGTGTGTGGCATCAGAGGGGAGAGTGTGTGGCATCAGAGGGGAGAGTGTGTGGCATCAGAAGGGAGAGTGTGTGATCAGAGGGGAGAGTGTGTGATCAGAGGGGAGAGTGTGTGATCAGAGGGGAGAGTGTGTGATCAGAGGGGAGAGTGTGTGATCAGAGGGGAGAGTGTGTGATCAGAGGGGAGAGTGTGTGGCATCAGAGGGGAGAGTGTGTGGCATCAGAAGGGAGAGTGTGTGATCAGAGGGGAGAGTGTGTGTGATCAGAGGGGAGAGTGTGTGGCATCAGAAGGGAGAGTGTGTGATCAGAGGGGAGAGTGTGTGATCAGAGGGGAGAGTGTGTGGCATCAGAGGGGAGAGTGTGTGGCATCAGAGGGGAGAGTGTGTGATCAGAGGGGAGAGTGTGTGTGATCAGAGGGGAGAGTGTGTGTGATCAGAGGGGAGAGTGTGTGGCCTCAGAGGGGAGAGTGTGTGGCCTCAGAGGGGAGAGTGTGTGGCATCAGAGGGGAGAGTGTGTGTGATCAGAGGGGAGAGTGTGTGTGATCAGAGGGGAGAGTGTGTGTGATCAGAGGGGAGAGTGTGTGTGATCAGAGGGGAGAGTGTGTGTGATCAGAGGGGAGAGTGTGTGTGATCAGAGGGGAGAGTGTGTGTGATCAGAGGGGAGAGTGTGTGATCAGAGGGGAGAGTGTGATCAGAGGGGAGAGTGTGATCAGAGGGGAGAGTGTGATCAGAGGGGAGAGTGTGTGGCATCAGAGGGGAGAGTGTGTGGCATCAGAGGGGAGAGTGTGTGGCATCAGAGGGGAGAGTGTGTGATCAGAGGGGAGAGAGTGTGGCATCAGAGGGAGAGAGTGTGGCATCAGATGGGAGAGTGTGTGGCATCAGAGGGGAGAGTGTGTGATCAGAGGGGAGAGTGTGTGGCCTCAGAGGGGAGAGAGTGTGGCATCAGAGGGGAGAGTGTGTGATCAGAGGGGAGAGTGTGTGGCCTCAGAGGGGAGAGTGTGTGGCCTCAGAGGGGAGAGAGTGTGGCATCAGAGGGGAGAGAGTGTGGCATCAGAGGGGAGAGTGTGTGGCCTCAGAGGGGAGAGTGTGTGGCATCAGAGGGGAGAGTGTGTGTGATCAGAGGGGAGAGTGTGTGGCATCAGAGGGGAGAGTGTGTGGCATCAGAGGGGAGAGTGTGTGGCATCAGAGGGGAGAGTGTGTGGCATCAGAGGGGAGAGTGTGTGGCATCAGAGGGGAGAGAGTGTGGCATCAGAGGGGAGAGTGTGTGGCATCAGAGGGGAGAGTGTGTGTGATCAGAGGGGAGAGTGTGTGGCATCAGAGGGGAGAGTGTGTGGCATCAGAGGGGAGAGTGTGTGTGATCAGAGGGGAGAGTGTGTGTGATCAGAGGGGAGAGTGTGTGTGATCAGAGGGGAGAGTGTGTGTGATCAGAGGGGAGAGTGTGTGTGATCAGAGGGGAGAGTGTGTGTGATCAGAGGGGAGAGTGTGTGTGATCAGAGGGGAGAGTGTGTGTGATCAGAGGGGAGAGTGTGTGTGATCAGAGGGGAGAGTGTGTGGCATCAGAGGGGAGAGTGTGTGGCCTCAGAGGGGAGAGTGTGTGGCATCAGAGGGGAGAGTGTGTGTGATCAGAGGGGAGAGTGTGTGTGATCAGAGGGGAGAGTGTGTGTGATCAGAGGGGAGAGTGTGTGGCCTCAGAGGGGAGAGTGTGTGGCCTCAGAGGGGAGAGTGTGTGGCATCAGAGGGGAGAGTGTGTGTGATCAGAGGGGAGAGTGTGTGTGATCAGAGGGGAGAGTGTGTGTGATCAGAGGGGAGAGTGTGTGGCCTCAGAGGGGAGAGAGTGTGGCCTCAGAGGGGAGAGAGTGTGGCATCAGAGGGGAGAGAGTGTGGCATCAGAGGGGAGAGTGTGTGGCATCAGAGGTGAGAGTGTGTGTGATCAGAGGGGAGAGTGTGTGGCATCAGAGGGGAGAGTGTGTGGCATCAGAGGGGAGAGTGTGTGTGATCAGAGGGGAGAGTGTGTGTGATCAGAGGGGAGAGTGTGTGGCATCAGAGGGGAGAGTGTGTGTGATCAGAGGGGAGAGTGTGTGTGATCAGAGGGGAGAGTGTGTGTGATCAGAGGGGAGAGTGTGTGGCCTCAGAGGGGAGAGAGTGTGGCCTCAGAGGGGAGAGAGTGTGGCATCAGAGGGGAGAGAGTGTGGCATCAGAGGGGAGAGTGTGTGGCATCAGAGGGGAGAGTGTGTGTGATCAGAGGGGAGAGTGTGTGGCATCAGAGGGGAGAGTGTGTGGCATCAGAGGGGAGAGTGTGTGTGATCAGAGGGGAGAGTGTGTGTGATCAGAGGGGAGAGTGTGTGTGATCAGAGGGGAGAGTGTGTGTGATCAGAGGGGAGAGTGTGTGGCCTCAGAGGGGAGAGAGTGTGGCATCAGAGGGGAGAGAGTGTGGCATCAGAAGGGAGAGTGTGTGGCATCAGAGGGGAGAGTGTGTGGCCTCAGAGGGGAGAGTGTGTGGCCTCAGAGGGGAGAGAGTGTGCATCAGAGGGGAGAGAGTGTGGCATCAGAAGGGAGAGTGTGTGGCATCAGAGGGGAGAGTGTGTGGCATCAGAGGGGAGAGTGTGTGTGATCAGAGGGGAGAGTGTGTGTGATCAGAGGGGAGAGTGTGTGTGATCAGAGGGGAGAGTGTGTGTGATCAGAGGGGAGAGTGTGTGGCCTCAGAGGGAGAGTGTGTGTGATCAGAGGGGAGAGTGTGTGGCCTCAGAGGGGAGAGTGTGTGGCCTCAGAGGGGAGAGTGTGTGGCATCAGAGGGGAGAGTGTGTGTGATCAGAGGGGAGACTGTGTGGTATCAGAGGGGAGAGTGTGTGTGATCAGAGGGAGAGTGTGTGGCCTCAGAGGGGAGAGTGTGTGGCCTCAGAGGGGAGAGTGTGTGGCATCAGAGGGGAGAGTGTGTGTGATCAGAGGGGAGACTGTGTGGTATCAGAGGGGAGAGTGTGTGTGATCAGAGGGGAGAGTGTGTGTGATCAGAGGGGAGAGTGTGTGTGATCAGAGGGGAGAGTGTGTGGCCTCAGAGGGGAGAGTGTGTGGCCTCAGAGGGGAGAGTGTGTGGCATCAGAGGGGAGAGTGTGTGTGATCAGAGGGGAGAGTGTGTGGCCTCAGAGGGGAGAGTGTGTGGCATCAGAGGGGAGAGTGTGTGTGATCAGAGGGGAGACTGTGTGGTATCAGAGGGGAGAGTGTGTGTGATCAGAGGGGAGAGTGTGTGTGATCAGAGGGGAGAGTGTGTGTGATCAGAGGGGAGAGTGTGTGGCCTCAGAGGGGAGAGTGTGTGTGAGAGGGAGAGTGTGTGTGATCAGAGGGGAGAGTGTGTGTGATCAGAGGGGAGAGTGTGTGTGATCAGAGGGGAGAGTGTGTGTGATCAGAGGGGAGAGTGTGTGTGATCAGAGGGGAGAGTGTGTGTGATCAGAGGGGAGAGTGTGTGTGATCAGAGGGGAGAGTGTGTGATCAGAGGGGAGAGTGTGATCAGAGGGGAGAGTGTGATCAGAGGGGAGAGTGTGATCAGAGGGGAGAGTGTGATCAGAGGGGAGAGTGTGTGGCATCAGAGGGGAGAGTGTGTGGCATCAGAGGGGAGAGTGTGTGGCATCAGAGGGGAGAGTGTGTGGCATCAGAGGGGAGAGTGTGTGGCATCAGAGGGGAGAGTGTGTGGCATCAGAGGGGAGAGTGTGTGGCATCAGAGGGGAGAGTGTGATCAGAGGGGAGAGTGTGTGGCAGCAGAGGGGAGAGTGTGTGGCATCAGAGGGGAGAGTGTGTGGCATCAGAGGGGAGAGTGTGTGTGATCAGAGGGGAGAGTGTGTGGCATCAGAGGGGAGAGTGTGTGGCATCAGAGGGGAGAGTGTGTGGCATCAGAGGGGAGAGTGTGTGTGATCAGAGGGGAGAGTGTGTGTGATCAGAGGGGAGAGTGTGTGTGATCAGAGGGGAGAGTGTGTGGCATCAGAGGGGAGAGTGTGTGTGATCAGAGGGGAGAGTGTGTGGCATCAGAGGGGAGAGTGTGTGTGATCAGAGGGGAGAGTGTGTGTGATCAGAGGGGAGAGAGTGTGGCATCAGAGGGGAGAGTGTGTGGCATCAGAGGGGAGAGTGTGTGGCCTCAGAGGGGAGAGTGTGTGTGGCATCAGAGGGGACAGGAGTGTGGCCTCAGAGGGGAGAGTGTGTGGCCTCAGAGGGGAGAGTGTGTGGCATCAGAGGGGAGAGTGTGTGGCCTCAGAGGGGAGAGTGTGTGTGGCATCAGAGGGGAGAGTGTGTGGCCTCAGAGGGGAGAGTGTGTGGCCTCAGAGGGGAGAGTGTGTGGCATCAGAGGGGAGAGTGTGTGTGATCAGAGGGGAGAGTGTGTGTGATCAGAGGGGAGAGTGTGTGTGATCAGAGGGGAGAGTGTGTGTGATCAGAGGGGAGAGTGTGTGTGATCAGAGGGGAGAGTGTGTGTGATCAGAGGGGAGAGTGTGTGTGATCAGAGGGGAGAGTGTGTGATCAGAGGGGAGAGAGTGTGTGATCAGAGGGGAGAGTGTGTGGCATCAGAGGGGAGAGTGTGATCAGAGGGGAGAGTGTGATCAGAGGGGAGAGTGTGTGGCATCAGAGGGGAGAGTGTGTGGCATCAGAGGGGAGAGTGTGTGGCATCAGAGGGAGAGTGTGTGGCATCAGAGGGGAGAGTGTGTGGGCATCAGAGGGGAGAGTGTGTGGCATCAGAGGGGAGAGTGTGTGGCATCAGAGGGGAGAGTGTGATCAGAGGGGAGAGTGTGTGAGCAGAGGGGAGAGTGTGTGTGCATCAGAGGGGAGAGTGTGTGGCATCAGAGGGGAGAGTGTGTGTGATCAGAGGGGAGAGTGTGTGGCATCAGAAGGGAGAGTGTGTGGCATCAGAGGGGAGAGTGTGTGTGATCAGAGGGGAGAGTGTGTGTGATCAGAGGGGAGAGTGTGTGTGATCAGAGGGGAGAGTGTGTGGCATCAGAGGGGAGAGTGTGTGTGATCAGAGGGGATGAGAGTGTGGCATCAGAGGGGAGAGGGGAGAGTGTGTGTGATCAGAGGGGAGAGTGTGTGTGATCAGGGGGAGGGGAAAGAGGGGGAGAGTGTGGATCAGAGGGGAGAGTGTGTGGCATCAGAGGGGAGAGTGTGTGTGGCCTCAGAGGGGAGAGTGTGTGGCATCAGAGGGAGAGTGTGTGTGCCTCAGAGGGGAGAGTGTGTGGCCTCAGAGGGGAGAGTGTGGTGGCATCAGAGGGGAGAGTGTGTGGCATCAGAGGGGAGAGTGTGTGGCCTCAGAGGGGAGAGTGTGTGCCTCAGAGGGGAGAGTGTGTGGCCTCAGAGGGAGAGTGTGTGGCCTCAGAGGGGAGAGTGTGTGGCCTCAGAGGGGAGAGTGTGTGGCCTCAGAGGGAGAGTGTGTGGCCTCAGAGGGGAGAGTGTGTGGCCTCAGAGGGGAGAGTGTGTGGCCTCAGAGGGGAGAGTGTGTGGCATCAGAGGGGAGAGTGTGTGGCATCAGAGGGGAGAGTGTGTGGCCTCAGAGGGGAGAGTGTGTGGCATCAGAGGGGAGAGTGTGTGTGATCAGAGGGGAGAGTGTGTGTGATCAGAGGGGAGAGTGTGTGTGATCAGAGGGGAGAGTGTGTGGCATCAGAGGGGAGAGTGTGTGTGATCAGAGGGGAGAGTGTGTGGCATCAGAGGGGAGAGTGTGTGTGATCAGAGGGGAGAGTGTGTGGCATCAGAGGGGAGAGTGTGTGTGATCAGAGGGGAGAGTGTGTGGCATCAGAGGGGAGAGTGTGTGTGATCAGAGGGGAGAGTGTGTGTGATCAGAGGGGAGAGTGTGTGGCATCAGAGGGGAGAGTGTGTGTGATCAGAGGGGAGAGTGTGTGTGATCAGAGGGGAGAGTGTGTGTGATCAGAGGGGAGAGTGTGTGTGATCAGAGGGGAGAGTGTGTGGCATCAGAGGGGAGAGTGTGTGATCAGAGGGGAGAGTGTGTGGCCTCAGAGGGGAGAGTGTGTGGCATCAGAGGGGAGAGTGTGTGGCCTCAGAGGGGAGAGTGTGTGGCCTCAGAGGGGAGAGTGTGTGGCATCAGAGGGGAGAGTGTGTGGCATCAGAGGGGAGAGTGTGTGGCCTCAGAGGGGAGAGTGTGTGGCCTCAGAGGGGAGAGTGTGTGGCATCAGAGGGGAGAGTGTGTGGCCTCAGAGGGGAGAGTGTGTGTGATCAGAGGGGAGAGTGTGTGTGATCAGAGGGGAGAGTGTGTGGCCTCAGAGGGGAGAGTGTGTGTGATCAGAGGGGAGAGTGTGTGTGATCAGAGGGGAGAGTGTGTGTGATCAGAGGGGAGAGTGTGTGTGATCAGAGGGGAGAGTGTGTGTGATCAGAGGGGAGAGTGTGTGGCCTCAGAGGGGAGAGTGTGTGGCATCAGAGGGGAGAGTGTGTGGCATCAGAGGGGAGAGTGTGTGTGATCAGAGGGGAGAGTGTGTGATCAGAGGGGAGAGTGTGTGATCAGAGGGGAGAGTGTGTGTGATCAGAGGGGAGAGTGTGTGTGATCAGAGGGGAGAGTGTGTGTGATCAGAGGGGAGAGTGTGTGTGATCAGAGGGGAGAGTGTGTGATCAGAGGGGAGAGAGTGTGTGTGATCAGAGGGGAGAGTGTGTGGATCAGAGGGGAGAGTGTGTGGCATCAGAGGGGAGAGTGTGTGGCATCAGAGGGGAGAGTGTGTGTGATCAGAGGGGAGAGTGTGTGTGATCAGAGGGGAGAGTGTGTGTGATCAGAGGGGAGAGTGTGTGGCATCAGAGGGGAGAGTGTGTGGCATCAGAGGGGAGAGTGTGTGGCCTCAGAGGGGAGAGTGTGTGGCCTCAGAGGGAGAGTGTGTGTGATCAGAGGGGAGAGTGTGTGGCATCAGAGGGGAGAGTGTGTGGCATCAGAGGGAGAGTGTGTGGCATCAGAGGGGAGAGTGTGTGTGATCAGAGGGGAGAGTGTGTGGCATCAGAGGGGAGAGTGTGTGGCATCAGAGGGGAGAGTGTGTGGATCAGAGGGGAGAGTGTGTGTGATCAGAGGGGAGAGTGTGTGTGATCAGAGGGGAGAGTGTGTGTGATCAGAGGGGAGAGTGTGTGTGATCAGAGGGGAGAGTGTGTGATCAGAGGGGAGAGTGTGTGTGATCAGAGGGGAGAGTGTGATCAGAGGGGAGAGTGTGTGGCATCAGAGGGGAGAGTGTGTGGCATCAGAGGGGAGAGTGTGTGGCATCAGAGGGGAGAGTGTGTGTGATCAGAGGGGAGAGAGTGTGGCATCAGAGGGGAGAGAGTGTGGCATCAGAAGGGAGAGTGTGTGGCATCAGAGGGGAGAGTGTGTGATCAGAGGGGAGAGTGTGTGGCCTCAGAGGGGAGAGAGTGTGGCATCAGAGGGGAGAGTGTGTGATCAGAGGGGAGAGTGTGTGGCCTCAGAGGGGAGAGTGTGTGGCCTCAGAGGGGAGAGAGTGTGGCATCAGAGGGGAGAGAGTGTGGCATCAGAGGGGAGAGTGTGTGGCATCAGAGGGGAGAGTGTGTGGCATCAGAGGGGAGAGTGTGTGTGATCAGAGGGGAGAGTGTGTGGCATCAGAGGGGAGAGTGTGTGGCATCAGAGGGGAGAGTGTGTGGCATCAGAGGGGAGAGTGTGTGGCATCAGAGGGGAGAGTGTGTGGCATCAGAGGGGAGAGAGTGTGGCATCAGAGGGGAGAGTGTGTGGCATCAGAGGGGAGAGTGTGTGTGATCAGAGGGGAGAGTGTGTGGCATCAGAGGGGAGAGTGTGTGGCATCAGAGGGGAGAGTGTGTGTGATCAGAGGGGAGAGTGTGTGTGATCAGAGGGGAGAGTGTGTGTGATCAGAGGGGAGAGTGTGTGTGATCAGAGGGGAGAGTGTGTGTGATCAGAGGGGAGAGTGTGTGTGATCAGAGGGGAGAGTGTGTGTGATCAGAGGGGAGAGTGTGTGGCCTCAGAGGGGAGAGTGTGTGGCCTCAGAAGGGAGAGTGTGTGGCATCAGAGGGGAGAGTGTGTGTGATCAGAGGGGAGAGTGTGTGTGATCAGAGGGGAGAGTGTGTGTGATCAGAGGGGGAGAGTGTGTGGCCTCAGAGGGGAGAGTGTGTGGCCTCAGAAGGGAGAGTGTGTGGCATCAGAGGGGAGAGTGTGTGTGATCAGAGGGGAGAGTGTGTGTGATCAGAGGGGAGAGTGTGTGTGATCAGAGGGGAGAGTGTGTGGCCTCAGAGGGGAGAGTGTGTGGCCTCAGAGGGGAGAGAGTGTGGCATCAGAGGGGAGAGAGTGTGGCATCAGAGGGGAGAGTGTGTGGCATCAGAGGGGAGAGTGTGTGTGATCAGAGGGGAGAGTGTGTGGCATCAGAGGGGAGAGTGTGTGGCATCAGAGGGGAGAGTGTGTGTGATCAGAGGGGAGAGTGTGTGTGATCAGAGGGGGAGAGTGGTGGAATAGAGGGGAGAGTGTGTGTGATCAGAGGGGAGAGTGTGTGTGATCAGAGGGGAGAGTGTGTGTGATCAGAGGGGAGAGTGTGTGTGATCAGAGGGGAGAGTGTGTGGCCTCAGAGGGGAGAGAGTGTGGCCTCAGAGGGGAGAGAGTGTGGCATCAGAGGGGAGAGAGTGTGGCATCAGAGGGGAGAGTGTGTGGCATCAGAGGGGAGAGTGTGTGTGATCAGAGGGGAGAGTGTGTGGCATCAGAGGGGAGAGTGTGTGGCATCAGAGGGGAGAGTGTGTGTGATCAGAGGGGAGAGTGTGTGGCATCAGAGGGGAGAGTGTGTGGCATCAGAGGGAGAGTGTGTGTGATCAGAGGGGAGAGTGTGTGTGATCAGAGGGGAGAGTGTGTGGTATCAGAGGGGAGAGTGTGTGTGATCAGAGGGGAGAGTGTGTGTGATCAGAGGGGAGAGTGTGTGTGATCAGAGGGGGAGAGTGTGTGTGATCAGAGGGGAGAGTGTGTGTGATCAGAGGGGAGAGTGTGTGGCCTCAGAGGGGAGAGTGTGTGTGATCAGAGGGGAGAGTGTGTGGCCTCAGAGGGGAGAGTGTGTGGCCTCAGAGGGGGAGAGTGTGTGGCATCAGAGGGGAGAGTGTGTGTGATCAGAGGGGAGAGTGTGTGGCCTCAGAGGGGAGAGTGTGTGGCATCAGAGGGGGAGAGTGTGTGTGATCAGAGGGGAGAGTGTGTGGCATCAGAGGGGAGAGTGTGTGTGATCAGAGGGGAGAGTGTGTGGCCTCAGAGGGGAGAGTGTGTGTGATCAGAGGGGAGAGTGTGTGGCCTCAGAGGGGAGAGTGTGTGGCCTCAGAGGGGAGAGTGTGTGGCATCAGAGGGGAGAGTGTGTGTGATCAGAGGGGAGAGTGTGTGGCCTCAGAGGGGAGAGTGTGTGGCATCAGAGGGGAGAGTGTGTGTGATCAGAGGGGAGACTGTGTGGTATCAGAGGGGAGAGTGTGTGTGATCAGAGGGGAGAGTGTGTGTGATCAGAGGGGAGAGTGTGTGTGATCAGAGGGGAGAGTGTGTGGCCTCAGAGGGGAGAGTGTGTGGCCTCAGAGGGGAGAGTGTGTGGCATCAGAGGGGAGAGTGTGTGTGATCAGAGGGGAGAGTGTGTGGCCTCAGAGGGGAGAGTGTGTGGCATCAGAGGGGAGAGTGTGTGTGATCAGAGGGGAGACTGTGTGGTATCAGAGGGGAGAGTGTGTGTGATCAGAGGGGAGAGTGTGTGGCCTCAGAGGGGAGAGTGTGTGGCCTCAGAGGGGAGAGTGTGTGTGATCAGAGGGGAGAGTGTGTGTGATCAGAGGGGAGAGTGTGTGTGATCAGAGGGGAGAGTGTGTGGCCTCAGAGGGGAGAGTGTGTGGCCTCAGAGGGGAGAGTGTGTGGCCTCAGAGGGGAGAGTGTGTGGCATCAGAGGGGAGAGTGTGTGTGATCAGAGGGGAGAGTGTGTGTGATCAGAGGGGAGAGTGTGTGTGATCAGAGGGAGAGTGTGTGTGATCAGAGGGGAGAGTGTGTGTGATCAGAGGGGAGAGTGTGTGTGATCAGAGGGGAGAGTGTGTGTGATCAGAGGGGAGAGTGTGTGTGATCAGAGGGGAGAGTGTGTGTGATCAGAGGGGAGAGTGTGTGTGATCAGAGGGGAGAGTGTGTGTGATCAGAGGGGAGAGTGTGATCAGAGGGGAGAGTGTGATCAGAGGGGAGAGTGTGATCAGAGGGGAGAGTGTGATCAGAGGGGAGAGTGTGATCAGAGGGGAGAGTGTGTGGCATCAGAGGGGAGAGTGTGTGGCATCAGAGGGGAGAGTGTGTGGCATCAGAGGGGAGAGTGTGTGGCATCAGAGGGGAGAGTGTGTGGCATCAGAGGGGAGAGTGTGTGGCCTCAGAGGGGAGAGTGTGTGGCCTCAGAGGGGAGAGTGTGTGGCATCAGAGGGGAGAGTGTGTGTGATCAGAGGGGAGAGTGTGATCAGAGGGGAGAGTGTGATCAGAGGGGAGAGTGTGATCAGAGGGGAGAGTGTGTGGCATCAGAGGGGAGAGTGTGTGGCATCAGAGGGGAGAGTGTGTGGCATCAGAGGGGAGAGTGTGTGGCATCAGAGGGGAGAGTGTGTGGCATCAGAGGGGAGAGTGTGTGGCATCAGAGGGGAGAGTGTGTGGCATCAGAGGGGAGAGTGTGATCAGAGGGGAGAGTGTGTGGCAGCAGAGGGGAGAGTGTGTGGCATCAGAGGGGAGAGTGTGTGGCATCAGAGGGGAGAGTGTGTGTGATCAGAGGGGAGAGTGTGTGGCATCAGAGGGGAGAGTGTGTGGCATCAGAGGGGAGAGTGTGTGGCATCAGAGGGGAGAGTGTGTGTGATCAGAGGGGAGAGTGTGTGTGATCAGAGGGGAGAGTGTGTGTGATCAGAGGGGAGAGTGTGTGTCATCAGAGGGGAGAGTGTGTGTGATCAGAGGGGAGAGAGTGTGGCATCAGAGGGGAGAGTGTGTGTGATCAGAGGGGAGAGTGTGTGTGATCAGAGGGGAGAGAGTGTGGCATCAGAGGGGAGAGTGTGTGGCATCAGAGGGGAGAGTGTGTGGCCTCAGAGGGGAGAGTGTGTGTGGCATCAGAGGGGAGAGTGTGTGGCCTCAGAGGGGAGAGTGTGTGGCCTCAGAGGGGAGAGTGTGTGGCATCAGAGGGGAGAGTGTGTGGCCTCAGAGGGGAGAGTGTGTGTGGCATCAGAGGGGAGAGTGTGTGGCCTCAGAGGGGAGAGTGTGTGGCCTCAGAGGGGAGAGTGTGTGGCATCAGAGGGGAGAGTGTGTGTGATCAGAGGGGAGAGTGTGTGTGATCAGAGGGGAGAGTGTGTGTGATCAGAGGGGAGAGTGTGTGTGATCAGAGGGGAGAGTGTGTGTGATCAGAGGGGAGAGTGTGTGTGATCAGAGGGGAGAGTGTGTGATCAGAGGGGAGAGTGTGATCAGAGGGGAGAGTGTGTGGCATCAGAGGGGAGAGTGTGATCAGAGGGGAGAGTGTGATCAGAGGGGAGAGTGTGTGGCATCAGAGGGGAGAGTGTGTGGCATCAGAGGGGAGAGTGTGTGGCATCAGAGGGGAGAGTGTGTGGCATCAGAGGGGAGAGTGTGTGGCATCAGAGGGGAGAGTGTGTGGCATCAGAGGGGAGAGTGTGTGGCATCAGAGGGGAGAGTGTGATCAGAGGGGAGAGTGTGTGGCAGCAGAGGGGAGAGTGTGTGGCATCAGAGGGAGAGTGTGTGGCATCAGAGGGGAGAGTGTGTGTGATCAGAGGGGAGAGTGTGTGGCATCAGAGGGGAGAGTGTGTGGCATCAGAGGGGAGAGTGTGTGGCATCAGAGGGGAGAGTGTGTGTGATCAGAGGGGAGAGTGTGTGTGATCAGAGGGGAGAGTGTGTGTGATCAGAGGGGAGAGTGTGTGGCATCAGAGGGGAGAGTGTGTGTGATCAGAGGGGAGAGAGTGTGGCATCAGAGGGGAGAGTGTGTGTGATCAGAGGGGAGAGTGTGTGTGATCAGAGGGGAGAGAGTGTGGCATCAGAGGGGAGAGTGTGTGGCATCAGAGGGAGAGTGTGTGGCCTCAGAGGGGAGAGTGTGTGTGGCATCAGAGGGGAGAGTGTGTGGCCTCAGAGGGGAGAGTGTGTGGCATCAGAGGGGAGAGTGTGTGGCATCAGAGGGGAGAGTGTGTGGCATCAGAGGGGAGAGTGTGTGGCCTCAGAGGGGAGAGTGTGTGGCCTCAGAGGGGAGAGTGTGTGGCCTCAGAGGGGAGAGTGTGTGGCATCAGAGGGGAGAGTGTGTGGCATCAGAGGGGAGAGTGTGTGGCCTCAGAGGGGAGAGTGTGTGGCATCAGAGGGGAGAGTGTGTGTGATCAGAGGGGAGAGTGTGTGTGATCAGAGGGGAGAGTGTGTGTGATCAGAGGGGAGAGTGTGTGGCATCAGAGGGGAGAGTGTGTGTGATCAGAGGGGAGAGTGTGTGGCATCAGAGGGGAGAGTGTGTGTGATCAGAGGGGAGAGTGTGTGGCATCAGAGGGGAGAGTGTGTGTGATCAGAGGGGAGAGTGTGTGGCATCAGAGGGGAGAGTGTGTGTGATCAGAGGGGAGAGTGTGTGTGATCAGAGGGGAGAGTGTGTGTGATCAGAGGGGAGAGTGTGTGATCAGAGGGGAGAGTGTGTGTGATCAGAGGGGAGAGTGTGTGTGATCAGAGGGGAGAGTGTGTGGCATCAGAGGGGAGAGTGTGTGTGATCAGAGGGGAGAGTGTGTGTGATCAGAGGGGAGAGTGTGTGGCATCAGAGGGGAGAGTGTGTGTGATCAGAGGGGAGAGTGTGTGGCATCAGAGGGGAGAGTGTGTGGCCTCAGAGGGGAGAGTGTGTGGCATCAGAGGGAGAGTGTGTGGCATCAGAGGGGAGAGTGTGTGGCCTCAGAGGGGAGAGTGTGTGGCCTCAGAGGGGAGAGTGTGTGTGGCATCAGAGGGGAGAGTGTGTGGCCTCAGAGGGGAGAGTGTGTGGCATCAGAGGGGAGAGTGTGTGGCCTCAGAGGGGAGAGTGTGTGGCCTCAGAGGGGAGAGTGTGTGGCATCAGAGGGGAGAGTGTGTGGCATCAGAGGGGAGAGTGTGTGGCCTCAGAGGGGAGAGTGTGTGGCCTCAGAGGGGAGAGTGTGTGTGATCAGAGGGGAGAGTGTGTGGCCTCAGAGGGGAGAGTGTGTGTGATCAGAGGGGAGAGTGTGTGGCATCAGAGGGGAGAGTGTGTGGCCTCAGAGGGGAGAGTGTGTGTGATCAGAGGGGAGAGTGTGTGTGATCAGAGGGGAGAGTGTGTGTGATCAGAGGGGAGAGTGTGTGGCATCAGAGGGGAGAGTGTGTGTGATCAGAGGGGAGAGTGTGTGGCATCAGAGGGGAGAGTGTGTGGCCTCAGAGGGGAGAGTGTGTGGCCTCAGAGGGGAGAGTGTGTGGCCTCAGAGGGGAGAGTGTGTGGCCTCAGAGGGGAGAGTGTGTGGCCTCAGAGGGGAGAGTGTGTGGCCTCAGAGGGGAGAGTGTGTGGCATCAGAGGGGAGAGTGTGTGGCATCAGAGGGGAGAGTGTGTGGCCTCAGAGGGGAGAGTGTGTGTGATCAGAGGGGAGAGTGTGTGTGATCAGAGGGGAGAGTGTGTGTGATCAGAGGGGAGAGTGTGTGTGATCAGAGGGGAGAGTGTGTGTGATCAGAGGGGAGAGTGTGTGGCCTCAGAGGGGAGAGTGTGTGGCATCAGAGGGGAGAGTGTGTGTGATCAGAGGGGAGAGTGTGTGTGATCAGAGGGGAGAGTGTGTGATCAGAGGGGAGAGTGTGTGTGATCAGAGGGGAGAGTGTGTGATCAGAGGGGAGAGTGTGTGGCATCAGAGGGGAGAGTGTGTGGCATCAGAGGGGAGAGTGTGTGTGATCAGAGGGGAGAGTGTGTGATCAGAGGGGAGAGTGTGTGATCAGAGGGGAGAGTGTGTGGCATCAGAGGGGAGAGTGTGTGGCATCAGAGGGGAGAGTGTGTGGCCTCAGAGGGGAGAGTGTGTGGCCTCAGAGGGGAGAGTGTGTGGCATCAGAGGGGAGAGTGTGTGTGATCAGAGGGGAGAGTGTGTGGCATCAGAGGGGAGAGTGTGTGGCCTCAGAGGGGAGAGTGTGTGGCATCAGAGGGGAGAGTGTGTGGCATCAGAGGGGAGAGTGTGTGGCCTCAGAGGGGAGAGTGTGTGGCCTCAGAGGGGAGAGTGTGTGGCATCAGAGGGGAGAGTGTGTGGCCTCAGAGGGAGAGTGTGTGTGATCAGAGGGGAGAGTGTGTGTGATCAGAGGGGAGAGTGTGTGTGATCAGAGGGGAGAGTGTGTGATCAGAGGGGAGAGTGTGTGATCAGAGGGGAGAGTGTGTGTGATCAGAGGGGAGAGTGTGTGTGATCAGAGGGGAGAGTGTGTGTGATCAGAGGGGAGAGTGTGTGATCAGAGGGGAGAGTGTGTGGCATCAGAGGGGAGAGTGTGTGGCATCAGAGGGGAGAGTGTGTGTGATCAGAGGGGAGAGTGTGTGTGATCAGAGGGGAGAGTGTGTGTGATCAGAGGGGAGAGTGTGTGGCATCAGAGGGGAGAGTGTGTGGCATCAGAGGGGAGAGTGTGTGGCCTCAGAGGGGAGAGTGTGTGGCCTCAGAGGGGAGAGTGTGTGTGATCAGAGGGGAGAGTGTGTGGCATCAGAGGGGAGAGTGTGTGGCATCAGAGGGGAGAGTGTGTGGCATCAGAGGGGAGAGTGTGTGTGATCAGAGGGGAGAGTGTGTGGCATCAGAGGGGAGAGTGTGTGGCATCAGAGGGGAGAGTGTGTGATCAGAGGGGAGAGTGTGTGGCCTCAGAGGGGAGAGTGTGTGTGATCAGAGGGGAGAGTGTGTGGCATCAGAGGGGAGAGTGTGTGGCATCAGAGGGGAGAGTGTGTGGCAGCAGAGCCTGGCTCTGTGGTCGGTAAGACTGTGACGCTGCTAAGGCAGCCTCTCCCCCTCAGTTTCCGCGTCTGTAAAACGGGCCTGGTGCCTTCTGCGGCCTGAAGCCGCTGAGAGGACGTGGTAAGCTGGTTCTCAGGCTTGGGGGCGAGTGGACCGGTGTCCCCTCCGGGCCTGGGGTTCTAGCCGTTCCTCCGCCCCAGCCGGGCACGCAGCCCCCTGCATTCCTGGCGAAGGCAGCACATCGGGCGGGTCTGCAGGCAGAGGTGGGGTGTCGGCCCTGTTCCTGCTTGTTGCCGAGAACTGCATCACAACCCTGACTCCGCCGTGGGCCCGGGCCAGGGAACCTGCAGAAATGGGCCGGCTTTACTTTACTTTTATTTCACCCTCTTTTTCTGAGAAAAAGAACTCCGCTGGCAGCTTCTCGTTCAGGAGCTGGTCATGTCTCTGGAACAAGGAAATTCTTAGGCCAGAGGCCCGGGACCAGCGGGGCAGGGGAGGGGTGTGGGGCCAGGCTCCGTCCCAGCTCCGGGCAGCGGCCCAAGAGGGGCCAGCGGCCTCGGCTCCTGGGGTCCCGCCCCTCTGCGGGGCGTCACCGGGGCTCCTGCTGGAGCCCCACACCTGGAGTTTTTCAAAGAACCGCAGGTTTATCTTACAGGGAGACAAATGTGTGCTCACCGTCCAACTTGGAAAATGCAGAGCCGCAGGAGAGAGAAATCACCGCGCCCCCCCCCCCCCCCCCCCCCCCCCGGTCCAGGCCGTCCCGTCCCGCTGGCCGCTCTCCGCACGTTTCCAAACCGGCTGAGCTCACGCTGCGTGCGCAGTCACATCCTGCTGGTCACCCGATGGGCTTTTTTGGTTACACAACGAATACACGAATACTTTTTCAAAAACTTTCTTAATAAGGGACATGTTCAAAATGCAGAAATAGATCAAGAAAAAAGTAAAAGAAATGCATGTTCCCCAGGGTGCCAGCCGCCCCAGAGGAGGCCTCCGCCAGCAGTGGGGCCCCTCTCCCCACCCCCGTGCCCGTCTGTCTGTCTGCCCGCCCGCCTGGAGGAAAAGGAAGGTGTGAATGAGTGAATGAATGAATGAGGAACGAGTGAATGAATGAACGGGACCCCGAGACTGAGGTGCATGAAGTGCTGGAGGTCTTAAGCACCTGACACTCCTGTGCGTTGGACCCTGTTCGGAGCGTTTTCTAGACACGTGAACCGTTTGAGCCTCGAGATCCCCCAAAGAAGGCTTAGTTGTTATCACCCCGTTTCCCGAGAAAGAAACTGGGGCCTAGAGCGATGCAGGGCCTCTGGCGGGTTGGTAAAGGCTGGCAGGGCCCGGCCTCAGACCCCTCCTAACCGTGACCCTCTGCTGCCTGCCCGCAGCCTCCACCTAGCAGTGTTACCCCTGCACCCCACAGCCTCCATCACTGTCCCCATGAGCTGCTGCCCCCCATATCCCACAGCCCTCCATCACTGTCCCCATGAGCTGCTGCCCCCCGTACCCCACAGGCCTCCATCACTGTCCCCATGAGCTGCTGCCCCCCGTACCCCACAGGCCTCCATCACTGTCCCCATTAGCTGCTGCCCCCCGTACCCCACAGGCCTCCATCACTGTCCCCATGAGCTGCTGCCTCCCCATTTATTCCCCTTGTCCTTTCCAGCCACAGACAGGATAGTGGGGGGGGGGGGTGGATGGGGGTGACTGGCTCCCTCTTAGTCCAGGTCACTTTCTCCTCTTCCGAAGGCTGACGTCCCCTTTGTGATGCTGGGCCCCAGACCTTGAGCCCAGCCTCGCCTGTCCTCGGAGGGGCTGGAGGAGGGGCTGGCCCTTCACCCCGTCTCTGAGTGGCGGTGACTCTCCCCTCCTTGGCTCCCGCAGTGGTCGGGCTGGACATCCAGGACGAGATGGGCCGGCACGAGGTGGGTCACATCGACAACTCCATGAAGATCCCGCTCAGCAACGGGGCGGGCTGCCGCTTCGAGGGCCAGTTCAGCATCAACAAGGTACGGAGCCTGGGCCACGCCTCGGGCCTCTGCCTCCCCCAACCGATGGCAGAGCCGTGCACCCGCTCGCCTCCCCGGCCATTCCCAGCGGGTGGGGTCAACACCCAGGTCTGACAGTGCCCGCTGAGGTCTGTGGGGGGGGGCGGGGGGGGTCCAGGCTCCCTGGGGTTCAGAGCCCCTGCTGGCTGGAGCAGACGGGGGGCGGGGGGGACGTGAGAAGACGGCAGCAGTGGCAGCCCTGAGCCCCGCATTTGCATCCCAGCTCCATCCCCTCTTGGCCAAGCAACGCCCTACCCTCCAAGTCACTCAACCCACCTGAGCCTCCGTTTTTATCGTTTTTCCCTGAAAAAATTATTGGTATCGATTTCAGAGAGGAAGGGAGAGAGAGAGAGAGAGAGAGAGAGAGAGAGAGAGAAACGTTAACGATGAGAGAGGCACTGGTCCGCCGCCTCTCGCACACCCCACACCGAACGAGGGTCAAGCCTGCAGCCCCGGCACCTGCCGGGACCGAGGATCGAACTCTGACCTCCCGGGTCATAGGCTGACACGCAACCACTGAGCCACCCCGGCCGGGCTTAGCCTCGGTTTCCACATCTCTCGGAGGAGGCGGGGTGGTGATACTCGTCTAAGGCCACCCCTCCCTTCACAACGTGTGTGACTGAGCTGTTCCACCTTCATTCGTTCCAGAAACTTCCATCGAGCACCTTCCCAGTCGCAGGGGAGGTCATCAGCTCGGGGGCCACGCGGAATGGGTGGGCCGAGTCCCAGGGCTGGAGGCCCTTCGGTTCTGGTGGAGGGGGACGACACAGACAAGCTGAAAAGCACTCCCACCCTGGCACCCGGCTCCTGTCCTCCCCCCCCCCCAGCCCCCACGCCACCCGTTCCTTCCTCTTACCAACACAGGTGGCATGGCCCGCGTGTCCATTCACTTGGGCGCACAGCCTGGGCCAGCCTCTGCCCCCACCCTCGACAGGGGAATGAATGCTTCGTGCCTTGGAGGGGCTCCCAGTCCAGGGGTGCTCAGATAAGAAAGCCCGCTGTGGGGGCCGGGGTGATGGCGGGTGAGGAGTACCGCCGCCCCGCCTTTATCTCGCGGCCTCAGGCTCGTGCTGGCCCGTGGCCTCCTTATCTCGCCATCAGGGGGCTGGCCGGCAGCCAGGTGTCAGAGGTCACATGTTCCGAGCTGCACCGGCAGCCCGGCTCCCCGCTTACTCACCGGCGCCCCGGGGGGCTGGCGGGACCGGCGGGGGGTTGGGGCCTGGCCTCCGCTCTGTATTTTTAAAACCCGTCAGAGGCACTGACGCAGGCTCCCAAGTCACGGGCTCGGAAAGCGTCACCGTGCCTGTCCCCGGCCCAGTGTGTGCCGGCATGAGTCAGCCACCTGCGAGGGGCGCCGTGCCAGCGGCCGGGCCACTGAGTCACAGCGGGGGGTGGCAGCGGGTGGCAGAGGCGCAGGGCTGGCCTCTGTGACTCACTGGACTCGGACGTGAGGCCCCGGCCCCAGACACGGTCCCGAGCTCTGCCCACGTCCACGGGCCCGCGTCGCCGCGGGGAGGAGCCTGGGGGACACGCCAGGCGCCACGGGGTCTCCTCTCCGGGGGTGGACGGTGCGGACTGTAGTCCTGACTGCATCGTGTGAGGTTCCTATAATGCGGATGTAGCCAGGTTTTATTTACAGAAGCAAAAGTGACGTTTCAAATATGTTTTTAACATATATATATATATATATTTTTTAATTGATTTCAGAAGGGAATGGAGAGGGAGAGATAGAAACGTCAATGATGCCAAAGCCGGTCTGGCTCAGTGGACAGAGCGTCGGCCTGTGGACTGAAAGGTCCCAGGTTCGATTCCGGTCAAGGGCATGTATCTTGGCTGCGGGCACATCCCCAGTAGGGGGTGTGCAGGAAGCAGCTGATCCATGTTTCCCTCTCGTCAGTGTTTCTGACTCTCTATCTCCCTCTCTTCCTCTCTGTAAAAAAATCAATAAAATGTATTTTTTTAAAAACGCATCAGTGATGAGAGAGAATCATTCCCTGGCTGCCTCCTGCACGCCCCCTGCTGGGGATCGAGCCCACAACCCGGACATGTGCCCTGATGGGGAATTGACCCCTGACCTCCTGGTTCATCGGTCAGTGCTCAACCACTGAGCCACACCGGCCGGGCACGTTTAAAATCCGTCTACACGCAGTGGCTCTGGCGCAGGCCCTGGCTGTGTGCATGCTGGGTCTTCTCCAGGAGGGTCCCCTCTCGGCTCTGACAACAGACACGTCCATCCTGCAAACCCCGCCCAGGCACCCCCGCCGTCGGCTTGCACTCGTCCCCTCATTGCCTCCTCCCAGGAACCCCCATGGTAATCATCCCCATTTTGCTGATGGGGAAACTGAGGCACAGAGCAGCTACTGACTATGCCCAAGGCCCCCAGCTGGGAAGTGGGGCCAGGCTGGCCTGTGTGTGGAGCTCAGCTGCTGCTGTCACCGTCCTTGGGCCCCTGGAGCGAGCGATGGGCCCCTCCTGGGAGATCTGACCGAGCTGTCGTTCCCGCTCACCCCGGGCCCCTGGCTGCCTCCACCCCCTCCTCCAGCTCCCGGGGCCGGGGCCCAGGCTCCGTGCTAGCCACTCCGCTGTGAGCTCACCGAGGCCGGCCACGTCTATGGGCCAGGTTCCTCCCACGTCCGCCCACAGCGGGCCCCGGCGAAGACGGGACTGTTCCCGAGAGAGCCGCAGTGTTTGAGACGGGCGTGATTGCCAAAGAAGCGACACTTCCTCCTCTCAGGGGTGACCGTGTTGCTGCAGAGTTTGAGGGAGCCCCCTTGGGCTGCAAGCCTCACCCACTGTGGAGCCGGCAGCCACGGAGGCGATGGTGATTGGAGCCGCAGCCTTGTGCCCGGTGCCCAGCGGGCATGCGCCCCCCCCAGCCCCCAGCAGCCCCTCGGTTAGCTGTCACTGTCGCCGTCTGCAGACCAGGGACCTGGGCCTCAGATGGGGGGCTGTGGCTCCTCAGAGTCTCGTGGCCTGACCGACCTGGGTCCAAATCCAAACGTGTCCGACTCTAGGGGGAAGCCCTGCGCCCCCTCCACCCTTGCGGGCAGCCCCCCGACCTCCCGGCACTCGCCTCTCTCCCCAGGTCCCCGGCAACTTCCACGTGTCCACACACAGTGCCTCAGCCCAGCCCCAGAACCCGGACATGACCCACGTCATCCACAAGCTCTCCTTCGGGGACACGCTACAGGTGAGCAGCCACGCCACAGGGGCGTGGCCCGGGACGGGCACACAGGGCTGTGTCCCCGGAGCCGTCTGTCCTTCCTGGGCACAGAGAGATGCCCTCCAGAGGGGCCGCCCCCCTTGGTCCTCCGCTCCGTCCGCAGCCGCTCCGCTTCATTTCTCGGAGCACACAGCTGCCACGGGCGCTGGCCCCGGACGTGGGGTTCGGACCTGGGCTCTGGGGGAAGGGCCTCATTTGCACGAGCGAGTGCTGTGCTAGCGCGTTCTCTCTGTCCGTGCGGCCTTAGGAGGCGGGAGGGGGCCCACAGTTTACAGACATGGTGCTGGGGCCAGAGAAGCCACTTGTCCGGGGTGTCCCAGCAGATCTGTCGGGCTCTGCAGACCAGCCGGCCCGCCCCCCTCCCCGGCCCCCTCGGCCGGACTGCTCTGGCCCGCGCCGTCGGATGGGGTGAGCGTGGAAAATGAAGTGTCGAGAACCTGGCTGCTGATCCAGACCCCCCCCAGCAGGCCCAGCCCGCCAGCCGTTTCCTACCCCGGGCAGCAAACACAGGCCACGCGGTCCCTGCCCCCGTGGCACGTGGCCGCCCCGGGGGTGGCAGCAGCCTCCTGAGGCCTCGCTGTGCTTCTCTGCAGGTGCAGAACGTCCACGGGGCCTTCAATGCGCTCGGAGGCGCAGACAGACTCACCTCCAACCGTACGTATCCGCCCGGAGCCCCTCCAGCCCCGGGACCCCGAACGGTCAGGCCGAGGGGCCCGTGGAGGGAGCCAGGCTGCCGGCTTCTCCCCACGGTGGCCGGGGGAGGCCGCCTCACCCATCTCACGGGGAAGGGAAAGTGTGGCAGCCCCAGGCGCCCCGGGAGAGTCGGTGGATGCCAGCCCCGTGTCGTCATGCGTGCTGACAGCCGTGTCATTAGTTGTCCTTAGTCGAGCTAATCGCCTGACGTCCCACAGGGCGTGACGGCAGAGCCAGATCTCAGCCCACGCCACGTGGCACCGTGGGAACAGGTCTGTGGGCAGCTCAGTCAGGTCTGGCCGCCCGGCTCTCCCCCACCCCCTCTTCCTGCTCAAACCCCTCCCACCCACAGATGCCCTCACCCCGGCCCTCGGGCCCGGGTTGAAGAGCGTACCACGTCTTCCCGCACCGGCCAGAGCACGCACTCCTCCACGCAGGGGCGCCCCCACGCCCGGGCCCTCGGACCCATGCACAGCACCGCTTGGGAGGCCTGTCCCCCGCCGAGTCCCCCAGGACAGGTTACCTGGCCTTTTCCGATGGCCTCACCTGAGCTCACCTTTTTTCATCCACAAGGTTTTTCTTTTTAAACTGATTTCAGAGAGGAAGGGAGAGAGAGGAACATCAGCGGTGAGAGAGAATCATTGAACAGCTGCCTCCTGCAGCCCCCCCCCCCCCCGGTGGGGATCACCCCCGCAACCCGGGCCTGTGCCCCAGCCAGGAATCGAACCGTGACCTCCTGGTGCATAGGTCATCGTCGCTCAACCACTGAGCCACACCGCCCGGCTCCTTACCGATTCTTAAAACACATCCTGCTCTCTAACCCCCAGAAACCTAAGCGTGAGAAGCACTCCCCTCCCCGCTGCGCCGCCCCCCAGGAACTGCCCTGTGCGTTCTTCAGAGCCCATGTTCTCGGCCTGTTGCGCCCCCCGGTGGCGGAGGCCCGGTGGTGGTCCAGGCGGAGTTCAGGCGGCGTCTTTTCCCGCCTCCTTTTCCCCCTGACGTGGCGGCCACGGCGCTGGTGTTGGTGGCACTGGCTCGTGTCGCCCCGTGGCTTCCCAGCGCTCCGTGGCCGTGGGTGCTGCCTCCGGCGACCGCATGCCCCCCTGTGCTCGTGCGAGTGTCGCGAGCGGTGGGGAGTCGCCCCGGGTCTGTGCAGGGGCAGCCTGTTGTCTCCAGGTGGCCCCAGGGGTGCCGGCCGGGGGAGGGTGTGGGCCGAAAACCTTGCCGCGGACGAAAGCCGTGGCAAGAAACATGCCTTAGGTCGGGCAGCAGACGCTGGGGTTCATTCCCTCCAACCGGGTCCCCCTGCTGGGCCTTTGCCTTTGAGGGTCCCTGGGCCCCCTGTGTCCTCGGCTCTTCCCCGGGGCTGCTTGTTGTCAATCAGGTTCAGTGCACATGCCGCCCCCTCAGAGAGGCCCTCCCTGATTGCCTCCTCTACAGGGAACCCCACTCCTCCTCGGGGACAAACCTGTTGTTCTCAGCTCAGCCCGCTCTCTTTGAAGATGCTGGTGGCTGATATGTGAGCTGTGATGGTGGCATTGTGGTGGTGGTGGCTGGTTTTTGTGTGTGTGTGTGTTTTTCAAGGAGTTCTTATTTGTGGATGACTAGATGCGATGTCTGGGATGAACTTGAACATGAAACGGGGGCGGAAGAGCAGTGGGGAAGGGATGAAGCAAAGCTGGCCGGTCCCGGTTTTCTGTGTGTCTGTGCTTTTCCATAAGAAGATGTGGGAAGGGCAGGAGGGAATCCGTGCAGGAGTGTGAGGTGCTGTGGTGGACACTGGACCACTTGTGTCCAAGGCCTTCAAAACCGGTCATTGCATCGGCATGGCCAGTGTGTACATGAGGGGGGGGGAGGGAGTGAGAAGCCAAGGACGTAATGAAGAGCGTCCGAGGGCTTAGGAAAGCGACGTCCATTAGGTCATTGTTTACAGGAGGGACGGCGAGGAGCGGCGTCTGTGTCTAGCCGGGGGCTTGGTTGAGGACATTGTACGTGGCCCCCACTGGCGCTGACCGCAATGTGTCAGCCTCACTGCCGTCCGGGCAGCAAACATGTACTGAGCACCTACTGTGTGCCTGGCTCCGTGCCAGGGACAGGACGGCGCGTGCGGCCCACGCTCTGGCGTCGGCGGCCCGGCGCGTAGACGGAGGTACGGCGTGACCTGTGTCAGGAAACGGAAACAGACGATGTATCAGTCCTGGTTTCTACGCCAGAACGCCAGTCCTCGGTTTCCTGTGCCCCGGGGCTTTGTGAGGGGCTCTCGTGTCTTTCTGTACCACCCCCTGTTTTACCAGAACTGTTTCCAGTGTGTCTACCTTGTTTGTGGTCACTGGCTCAGGACGTTACAGGAGATGGCAGATCTGTGGCATCAGGGGCCGGCGTCTGTGGGCTCCATTGACGGCTCACCCCCCGGAGTCCAGTCTCTTTCCATCACAGCTGGCCATGCCAATGCAATGACCGGTTTTGAAGGCCTCGGACACAAGTGGTCCAGTGTCCACCACAGCACCTCACAGTCCTGCACAGATTCCCTCTGGTGCCCCCCCCCCCTGCCCTTCCCACATCTTCTTATGGAGAAGCACAGACACACAGAAAACTGGGGACCGGCCAGCTTTGCTTCATCCCTTCCCCACTGCCCTTCGCCCTCTTTCTCCTCCCACCACCCCCCTTTCCCGGTGCCCTCCCTTCCGCTTCGTGGCACCATTGAGGTGCCCTAGCCCTCAAGTGGGGTTTCAAACCGTATCCAGGTCCCCACACCCTCCTGCCCTTCACACATCTGACCCCGGGCGGGGGGCGGAGGGGGCGGCATCTGAGTGCTGTATTTCAAGTGTGGGCTCCTGGTTTAAAATGCAGGCAGGTTCTGAGCCTCACCCCCGGTCCGCTGAGCAGGAATCTTGGGGGGGGGCGTGTTGGGAGGCAAGCCAGGTGTCTGCCTTTTCTGGACGGCTCCGGTGCTTTGCTATCTGAGGACCACTCGGGGTTCAGCTGAGGACCACTGGGGTCTCATGCACTTAGCCCTGAGGCTGCAGAGCCTTCCCAGGTCCGCAGAGGCGTCGGGTCTGAAGACGGTCCAGGCCGCGCTGTCCCTTCCGTCCTTCCTGAGACTTGGCGTTAGCAGGAAGAGGCCGTGCACGCCAGCAGCACCCCCTTGCCCCCCGCCCCTGCCTCTTACAGAAGATGAGTGCAGGGCCCAGGGCTGACTCAGCCAGGAGACCAGGGTTAGAACACCCAGGTCTGCACTTCTGTGTGGTTCCAGCTCCAGGGGTCCTGGCTGCCGATTCCAGAAGGCAGTGATGGACGGGTCCTTGAGCTGTTCCCTCAGCATCCCAGACGGCCCGAGGGAGTTCGTCCCTCCTTCCCCGGGTGCTGCTGGGCGGCTTCGGGCCAGCAGGCTCCTGCTGGATCCGGTTACCTCATGCTTATCAGAAGCTGATTCATCTGCTCTCCCATTCATGCCTCTGACCAGCCATCCCTCCAACCGTTCGCTCACTCAGTAAGCATCTGCCGCTGTCCGCTCCGTACCAGGCCCCGCGCCGGGCTCTGGGGACGCGGAGATGAGTCAAGCTGGTCTCTGCCCCCCGCGGCCGCCCCATCCAGAGGGTGAGGTGCCAGTGACCGTCTATGACAGGGCCTGGATCTCCCATTCACTGCAAACGGGGAGAGAAGTTCATTCCTCATAGATGGCTCTCTCTAGTTTATGGGCTCTCTTATTAAACCCTCAACCCGGTTGGTTTCAAAGGTAACGAACGGCATTCAAACAGCAGAGGGAGCAACAGGGAAGGGTGGTCTGTATCCCTCCTGCCTCCTTCCCCAGAGGCTGAGGCTGCTCACCGTTCTCCGGGGATCTTTCCAGAAAATGCTTCCGTGTGTGTTTGCATGTGGAGCGCACCAGCCTCCCCTGCCCCCCGCGCCCGGAAACGCGTTGTCCGCCCGGTTATGTAACGCGGCGCCTTTTACGTAACGGTTCCTCCTGGCCCGTGGCCCGGCCCCGCACCCACCCCGCAGGCTGCCCTGTGCAAGGCATCGTGCTGCTCCCCCGATTTTAATATCAAATACAGGAGCGACCCTCCTGACAGGTGGAGTCTCCCCATCCCTGGCATGGGAGGGAGAGGATGAAGCGGGGTCACCCGTTTGGGGGTGAAAATGTGGAGGCTGAGCCCTGACCCGGCCCCCCAGGCACCAGCAATGCCAGCCACAACCGGTTGAAGGTTGAAAGGACCGAGAGCTGCCGCCGGGCAGTGCCCGTCCCCCTGGCTTCACTCTGCTGTGTCCTTCCCGCAGCCCTCGCCTCCCACGACTACATCCTGAAGATCGTGCCCACGGTGTACGAAGACAAGAGCGGCAAGCAGCGGTACTCCTACCAGTACACGGTGGCCAACAAGGTACGGGCGGCGGCGTGCAACAGCGCCCTCTGCCGGCCGAGAGCAGAGGCTCCACGTGGCAGGGTACAGTTTGAGAAAGAGCAGGCAGGTGGCCTCCCACAGAGGTCCGAGCGTCACAGCCCTGCATCTGGCCCCTGACTGGTCAGCACATGACAGGCGCTTTGGCTCTTGAGTCACACCGATGGCCATGGGTTAACAGGAATGTCCCAGGACCCCAACCCTCACAGTCACGGAGGAGCAGGCAGGGCGTGGTCAGAGCCAGCGGCATGGGGCGACCAGCAGTGGTTTCCAGCCGAGGGCCGAGGGCTGCCCACCCGGGAGAGGACCCTGCCTGCCAGCGGGATGTGAGTGCCTGGAGCTCGTAGGCTCAGGTCCCCCCACGAGACCCCGTTACCACCAGGACTCCCCTTTTTCATCTGGTCCAGGGCTGCCCCAACCCCTTGGGAGTGAGACGTGTTTCGCTCAATTAGTGATGATAACGGGGGGTGGGGGGGCGGTCGCTCTCATTTACTGAGCACCTGTACCGGGCTGGACACGATGCTGGGCTCTCTGCCTCCACCATCGTTTTCCGTCGTCGTGGCCGCTCCGACATGGGGACGATGACTGTCCGTTTCACAGATCTGGCCACTGAGACACAGCAAGGTATCCTCGGGCCTTGCTACAAAGTGACGTATTTTCCGGGGAATAAGACGACTGGAACCGATGATGACAGGAGGAGGATAACAAACAATAGAGAGAGAGAGAGAGAGAGAGAGAGAGAGCAAGTGCCGGGCAAGGCCCTGGCGAGTTAGCAACGCCCATCCTACTGTAAGCTACAGTATTTTTCACACCCGGCGTATAAGATGACCCCCCGACTTTTGAGAAGATTTTTCTGGGTTAAAAAGTCGTCTTATACGCCGGAAAATACGGTAGCGAAGTGGGGTTTCAAACCGGCTTCTCCTCCGGCTCCAGGGCCTGGCCTCCTGGTCCCATCACCGTTCCTTCTGGACAAGGGGCAAGAGTCCCCCCGACCGGGCCACCTGAGGTCCCTCTGCCCTGACCTGCCCGTGCTGATGTGTCTTCTGGTCTCTGCTTCTTGGAGGGCGTGCCATTGTCACCCTCCGGGGCTGACAGCATCTGGCAGCGGGGAGGACCGGGGGGCAGTCTGAGCAGAAGTTGTGAGCCTTGGTGGAGACAGCCGGTCCCGCCCTGGCTCAGCCCCTGCGTCACATAGCCACCTGGTGCCTCAGTTTACCCATGTGTGAAATGATGCCCACCTCGTCAAACCACCGTCCAATGAGGTGACGGCTTTAGAGCCGGGCATTGGATGAGGCTTTGGGGGCAGGCTGCTGTTCGTTCATTATTTCTCTGACCCGCAGCCCCAGGCTGTGACCGAGACAGCCACCCTGCCCCGTCCGCTCCCCGGGAGAAAGCTGATCTTGTTTTGCCCCAGGCTCCTTCCCCTGAGGCGTTGGCCAGAGCCCAGCGCTCAGAACAGCTTGCTCAGCTCCCTCTGTGGCCTTGGCCCCAGCTTGCCCCAGAACGTGGGGGGCTGTGCCGGTCGAGGTCGGTGAGCAGAGAGGCAGGGCTCCGGCTCATCGCCAGGAGAAGCCTCGGATCCGGCCCAGCGTTTGGGGGTGGGGGTGCCCTGGGGGTTCAGCTTGGTCTCCAGATGTTGGAGGGGAATGAGGGGAGCCCAGAGGTTTGAGGCATCCTGAGGCACCCAGACCAGAGAGGGCCCACCGTCCCCTCGGGCCTTTAGCATCCTTTCGGCCCCACGGTGCCTTCCTGGGAGGCAGGTGGCGGGCTGAGCCCTCTGGCTCTCTGTGCGTTCCTTCTTCCCACGTGGTCTCAGACGCCTCTCTGGGTCCCACGCACACTCCTCAGGATGTCATGTGTGGCATGGAACGCCCCCTCCTCGCTGAGCCCTGCAGACTCCCCGGGGAGCCTGGTCCCGGGCCCCTCCCCCGCCCCTGCAGGACTCCGAGTCCTCGGTCACAGCGTGCGTGGTGGTGTCACAATATTGCACGCACTTTTTAAAAAATATATATTTTATTGGTTTTTTTTACAGAGAGGAAGGGAGAGGGATAGAAAGTCAGAAACATCGATGAGAAACATCGATCAGCTGCCTCTTGCACAACCCCTACGGAGGATGTGCCCACAGCCAAGGCACATGCCCTTGACCAGAATCGAACCCGGGACCTTTCAGTCTGAAGGCCGATGCTCTACCACTGAGCCAAACCGGTTTCGGCTGCCCGCACTTTTTATATATATATTTCTCTATTGATTTCAGAGAGGAAGGGAGAGGGAGAGAGAGAAACATCAATGACGAGAGAGAATCATTGATGGGCTGCCTCCTGCACGCTCCTCACCGGGGATGGAGCCCACCACCCGGGCATGTGCCCTTGGCCGGAATCGAACCTGGGACCCTGTCGGTCTGCAGGCCGACGCTCTATCCACTGGGCCACACCGGCCAGGGCTGCGCATATTGTTACATCTGCCTTCCCCAGACGGTGACGCCCCTGGGAATGGGGCGGGCTCGCTCCCTTGGGGTCCCCGGCCGCCAGCATGGCGCCAGCAGACAGGCGAGGCGCTTCGGAACTTGCCGGATGAATGGATGGATGTTGCTTGGCCCAGGAAGCAGGAGAGAGGCCTTTATCCAGAGTGAGCCCAAGTCACACTCGTCCTTTCCCCTCTGCTCTCAGAGTCTTATTGCTGTTCTGGCGCTGCTTCTGGGATCAAAGTACGGACGGCGTCCAGGCAGCCAAGGTCAAAATGCCCCGGGCAACGCCGGCGGCAGAGGCTCTGGGTTCGGGTGTGAGAGGAGGGGCCGGTGGGCCTGGCTCCCTGGGGCCGAGAGGGAGGAAGGCCCATTCTCGTGGGTGGCAGGGGGAACCCCTGTAACCCACCCCCACCCGCCGCGAGATGCGGTTTGTGTGCCTGGATCTCACGCCCTCCGCATCTCCCCCCTCCCCCCGTCTCGTCTCCCCCTCCCCCGTCTCGTCTCCCCCTCCCCCGTCTCGTCTCCCCCCTCCCCCGTCTCGTCTCCCCCTCCCCCGTCTCGTCTCCCCCTCCCCCGTCTCGTCTCCCCCCTCCCCCGTCTCGTCTCCCCCCTCCCCCCGTCTCGTCTCCCCCTCCCCCGTCTCGTCTCCCCCCTCCCCCCCGTCTCGTCTCCCCCTCCCCCGTCTCGTCCCCCCTCCCCCGTCTCGTCCCCCCCAGGAGTACGTCGCCTATAGCCACACGGGCCGCATCATCCCTGCCATCTGGTTCCGCTACGACCTCAGCCCCATCACCGTCAAGTACACGGAGAGGCGGCAGCCCCTGTACCGGTTCATCACCACGGTGAGTGGGCGGGCGCCCGCCCTGGGGGCTCCTCCGATGCCTCCGCTGGCTCTTAAAGGAGCCGCACGGCCCTCGGGCCCCTGCCGTGTCAGCATCACATCCGTGTCGACACGGTGGTGGTTCATCGGGAAACGTTTCCACCGGGGAATGCTCGTTCCTGGAGCGGGCCTGCGTGCGGCTCCTTCCCAGGTTCATGGTTTCCTCCCGTTCCCCACTGTCACGGGCCTTCGTGCCAGCAGCGTTTCTGCTTTCTGCGTGGATTTCGAGGCGAGGTCTTACGTAACTCGTTTTCTTCCCTGTGTCTGTTTGCCAACCAGAGCTGCTGCTATCGTAGGGTTTTTCTGTCTTTCCTTCCTGCCTGTCCCCCCCTTTTTTTCCTCCTTCTTTGCGATTGTCTCTGCCAGCGGAGACCGCTTCGAGCTGATGTCATTCTCTGAGCCTCGTTGGCGGTGTTGGGTTTCCTGGCTCCATTCACAATGTCCTTGGGGGAGGCAGCCGGTCGGGGTGCCCTGTTCAGCCCAGCGGCCTGGAGGTGTGTGGTGTCCGCCAGAGTCGGCGGACGTGAGCAGCGGGGTGGTTACCCCCACCTCACAGACTGGGAAACTGAGGCCCGGAGGTCCTTGTGCTGCTGCTGCAGCTCTTCACGCTTTGAATAAGGAGTCGGGGGGGGGGGGGGGGTCCGGTCCTGGCACTTGCATTTCGGGCTCTGACTCAGCCACGGAAGAGACGGGGCCCCACAGCGAGCTGGATTGAGGGGGTCAGTAGGCCTCAGGCATGGCTGGATCCAGGCACAAGCATGATCTGCAATAGGCCTGCCTTCAACCTCTGTTCCTCTGCGCCAGCTTCGTGTTCAGACAGAACTCACCAGGAGGAAGAGCCTCTTTCTCAGTAACCCCACCCCGATGCTGGGCAGGATAGTGCTGTCCTGGGCAGTGAATGAGTCTCCAGCCGGCCAGCTCCACTCAGACCCCAGGGACAGAGACTGCAAGGGGAAGATCTGGGGCCAGTCCCGGGAGGGAGGAGGGGGTGCCAGGAGGCGGGAAGGTCCTCACCTCCTAACCTACAAAGTAGGAATCACAACCCAGCTCTCCCAGGGCCGAGAGGGACTCCAGCTCTTCGCAGGTCTGGAAAGCCATGTGGATACGAGGCTGTCGGACGTCTGGGTTTCTCGGAGCCTCAGTACAGCCCTTTCTGTTCCCTGGCTCCATACAAAACTTGAACTTCTAGTCAGCACAGGGCACCTGCCATACTTAAAACACCAGACCAGACAGGGAAAAGGTATCTGCCGCACATCCTGGGAAGGAACGTGCTTAAGGATTTACACATAGCCAGAACCAGTTTGGCTCAGTGGATGGAGCGTCAGCCCGCCGACTGAAGGGTCCCAGGTTCGATTCCAGTCAAGGGCATGTACCTTGGTTGTGGGCACATCCCCAGTGGGGGGTGTACAGGAGGCAGCAGATCAATGTTTCTCTCTCATCAATGTTTCTCTCTCTCCTCCCTTCCTCTCTGTAAAAAAAATTAACTAGTGTGTGTATATATAGATATATATACACATTTATAATTTACATATAAAGAACCCCTACAAGCAGTAAGAAAAGAATGATCAGAAGGAAATGGCAGTGGGGAGAGAGGCCCAAGTTCGCTGGAAATGGGAGGACTGAGATTCGAAGCAGCAAGTCCGGTTGGGTCCTGGCAGACTGGCAGATGGGAAAGATGGGCCGCCGTGGAGATGGGGAGCCTGTGCAGGGAGGTGGGGAGACCTGCGTGCTCTGCCCGGTGCACGGGCCACGGGCCAGCCACTCGGGAGGGCGATGCGCAAACCCTTTGGCCCGAAAGTCAGGACGTGTGAACAAGTGACTACTCCCTGGAAGGGCCGATGGTTCCTGATAAGATATAAACGAGGGTCCCAGGAGGCCTGCAGGTGTGGCCTGCGGCCCTTACTGGCAGCCAGCCCCCCAAGCCCAGCTCTCCCTCGCCCTTCCTGTCTGTCCTGAGATGCCAGATCCCCGAGGCTCTGAGGATCCCCGAGGCTGCAGCCCCCGGCAGGCGGCTGAGCAGCGAAGACGCTGCCGTTATTCGCTGGGCGTTGGCTGGAGTCTTCCGCGCGCCGGGCAGCCGGAGAGCTGGCTGAGACGTCGGCTGGGCCCCAGGCTGCTCCGCGGCTGCTGGGCAGCGGGCCGGTGGGGACAGAGGTGTGCCCAGGGCCCCTGGTCGGGAAGGGGCTGAGAAGGACCCCGGGGACGGGTCTGGAAGGTGAGGAGATGTGATCTGAGCGAAGGAGGGAGGCTGTCAGCAGGGCGCACGCACAGGTCCCCGCACAGCACGTCCTGGGGGGCCAGGGGGCCTCCTTCCTTGGGTGGGGGCGTCCCAAGAGGGCACAGGGGAGGAGCCTGTCCGTCCTTACCCAGAGGCCCCCCACCTCCAGGACTCCAGCCACCAGCCCCTCCTCCCCCACGTGAGCCGTGCTGCAGGGAACCTCCTGACATCATTAGGCTGGTCCTTCCCCCCCCCCCCCCCAAGGTCCCCTGACACCCTCTCGGTTGCCATGGCAACCAGGGTCAGCCTTGAGCCAGCTGGCTGTCCCTGGCAGATAGCGTCACTGTGCAGCCTCGGTCGCTCCTGTCACGGGACAGGGACAGCAGATGTGGGGATGACGTTCCCTGGCAGACAGCCAGCACAAAGACCCCGCAGCCCTCGTGGGCAGGGCGGGGCGGGCACCTGCTGCGACTCCTCTTTCTCTGGTTTTCAAAGCCAAACACTTGTGTGCAAAGCCCCGGGCTCCAAGTGGGGGCCTCTGCAGATAGCTCCCCGGAGAGGCTGCTAAGAGGGGCGTGGGCAGGATGTCGTCATGTGGCGGCTGCAGAGGCAGCTGTGGGTGGGCTGGGGTGAGGGGTGGGTCCCGCCGGTGGGGGGCAGGGGGCTGGGGGTGGGGAGAGGAGGGGGTAGGGGGCCTTCCCAGTGCAATGCTGAGTATGGAGTTGCTGGTTCCTGGCTTATTCGGAGTTGCCCCTCCAGGGTCTCAGGAAAGGACCCGCTGTTCCTGAGCCTGGACCCAGGAGGGTTCCTCCTCCTGGACGTCCACCGGGCTGCCCGGCGCCCCCCTCTCCGGCCACCCAGATTCCTGCTTTGTGCTATTCCAGAAAATTCCACTCAGGGAACAAGCAGATGGTGTTCAACAGCGGGCAAGTGTGAAGGGCCCCTCCCACCCACGCACATGTGTCCCCGCCACTTGCCGGAGCCCCTTTTCGAGATGGCCCTCAAGTGGGTGGCGGCGACAGATCGGATGGCTGCAGGTGTCGCATTGCTTTCCTCGTGTGTTTTGTTCTATTTGGGGGCCGCAGCCAGACGTCACCGAGCACCCAGCTGGGCCGGTGTGGCCGTGTTTGCCCACCAGCAAGTCCGGCTGGGCCTGCCGGGCTCCCGATGGGCAGCAGGCGAAGCTGCATTAGACACGACCCCTGCCCGCCGCCTCGCACAGGGGCTGGCGGGCATAGGGGAGCTCAGCCGCTTGAAGAAGTGAGCACGTAGCTACGTTTACTATAATCAGTGTGTGCTGGGTGAATTTTTTTCTTTTTCTTTTTAAAACGTATTGATTTTTTAGAGAGGAAGAGAGAGGGATAGAAACTCAGAAACATCGATGAGAAGGAAACATAGATCAGCTGCCTCCTGCACACCCCCTGCTGGGGATGTGCCCGCAACCAAGGCACATGCCCTCGACCAGAATCGAACCCAGGACCTCTCAGTCTGCAGACCGACGCTCGATCCCCTGAGCCACACCGGTTTCGGCTGTGCCGGGTAATTTTGTAATTACCTCCGTTAACCCTCCCAGGGACCCTCTGAGGCAGATGATGTCATTCCTGTTTCATGTCTGAGGCCCAGAGGAACGGAAGCCTGTCCGAGGTCACACAGCCAGGGCATGACAAGGCTGGAACTGGACTCCAAAGCCCACCTCCCTCTTTTAAAACAACGGCTCTCTAGGATGTTCCAGCCACGGAGTCCTGGGTAGGACACCAGGGTCCTATGAGACAGTGACTTCTGTCCTGGGAAATCGGGACAAAATACAGCAGGAAGCACATGTGATAAAGATCATAGCCCCCGCCCTAACTGGTGTGGCTCAGTGGATAGAGTGTCGGCCTGCGGACTGAAAGGTCCCAGGCTCGATTCTGGTCAAGGGCATGTACCTTGGTTTTGAGCACATCCCCAGTGGCAGCTGATTGATGTTCCTAACTCTATTTCTCTCCCTTCCTCTCTATTAAAAAAAAAAAATCAATAAGATATATATATATATATTTTTTTTAAACCACAGCCACATGCAAACCATAAAAAAATGCTAATTATCCCAACATGTGCTTTGCTCATTTTCTTGTCCTTACCTGCTTACCTCTCGCTCATTGGTGTGGGCGCCTGAAGGAATCTGCCATAGACCAACGGCATCAGGTGCCGGGGTGCCAGCGTGCGGGGAGGTGGGAGGAAGGACTGCTGGGACTGTGAGCGGGGCAACGACCAGCTTTGTGGATGGACCGGCACAGCGGCCTTCTCAAGGCTGATTCCTCCCACGACCCTCGGGGGGTCTCCCTTCTCGGGACCATGTGTCTCCCTTCCCGGGACTGTGTGCTCCAGGACAGGCTTGTAACTCGGCATCTCTGGTCTCCAGGTCTTCCCCAGCACAAGCAGGTGATACCCAGGTGTAGGGGTTTTCTCTTTTCCACGTCCAGCGTGGAAAGAGAGTGGGTCCAGTTTCTGAGTAGAGGTGCTGGAGATTGAGGAATAAAGGAATAGAAGAAGACGCAGAGATAGAAGCAAAACTGGGGCTAGGTGGGACCTCTGTTCTCACTGATGGAGAGACAGGGACCCAGAGCCCATGCAGCAATTTATTTTATATCCTCCAAATACCAGGAAATTACACCAAAAGTTAGGATCAAAAGAGATTATCTGCGTTCTTGAGTAGGCCCGAGCATTCCTGGTGCTTGACTGGATTTACATCTCAAAGCCCCGCTCCCGACACCTGGGCAAAGGTGAAGGCCAGGATGGTAACCCGTCAGCCTGTCTGGTGAAGCTGTTCCCAGGGCTGGGCTCTGCCTGTGGCCTGGAATTCAGCTGACGATAATTAAAAAAATGCCCATGTGCCATCCCAGGGGGCCCTCTACACCCTGGTATCAGATCGAGGGAGGGGCGTCTACTTTGGTCCACTCCCAAGGCAGTTTCTAAGGTTTGGCCTGGAAATGTGGAACACCGTCAGTCCAGATCCGTCCGGATCCGTCCAGACGCTGAAGGGGGGAGGCCTTCGGCAGGCTGGGTGCCGGGCCGGCCTGCACGGATGCCTCGGTCCGGACGGGCACTTTGCTCAGGCAGCTTCTGAGCCGAAGGGACGTTAGGATGGGGTGGCTCCCTTTTGCACACGCCGCTCATTTTCACAGCCTCACAGCTTCTCACTTGGTAAACGTGGCTGAGGGGGACCCTTTCCTTCGGGACATTTGACAACAGAATTGAGAAAACAAGATAAGCCGCCTGAGCATGAAGATGGGGAGAGGAGAGCTGCAGGGTGGGGTGAAGCGGGGGGGGGGGGGGGGGGTCTCACTGGGAAAAGTGGGCCCTTTGCAGCCAGCCCCCCAGACCCAGCTTCTTGTCGCCCTACGTGGCGGCTGTGTGACTTTGGATAAGTCTGTCCCTCTCTGCGCCTCTTATTTCCCCATCTGTGGGATGGGCACCACCCATTTCCCCCAGCACTTGCAGGACTGAATGAGAAGGCAGAAGAAAGCACCATCTCAGACCTGGCACATAGTAGGTGCTCAGCCAAGGTGACTTTTTCCCGAGGAGGAGGCCGGTATTTTGCAGCTGCATCCATTGTGAACATGGAAAGGAGGGGATTCCTGCCCTCCCCCCACCCACCCACCCACCCCCTCACTCCTGCACTAGAGGGTGGGCATAGGCCCTCTGACACCCCTGGGTGGGGGGCACCACCCCCACGCCGCCTCCTCCCCCTGCGCCTTCCCAGGGCCCAGTCATCGGCTTCCCCTGAACACCCCCCACTCCCGCCTCCCCCGGGCTCGGATCTGTGTTCTCATCCTCGGCTCCAGCCTGTCTGCCGCCGCCGGCTCTGATGGCCCGGATTCGTTATTTATTTCC